>PVIC010008962.1:0-46797 GCA_004025085.1 Thryonomys swinderianus | reverse complement strand
TAAGTGTGACTGTCTCACACGCTCCACTCCATCACTTCCCACTAAAACTTCCACGGAAACTTTAACTCAAGACACTGGCAGCTGAGTGGACATATGTTCCATTGGCTGATTAATGGTACTAGCTGCCAAGGATGCTATAGAGAATGTGGTAGAGACATCTGAGATACATAACATCTGATCAGATTCTACAACTCACACATGTACCCATAAGAGTTATTACCACAATGATTAACTCTACAGAAAAAGTTAACTCTGCAGCCATTAAAACCATTCAAAAACAAATAAATGTATAAAGGGATATTTTTTACTCAGAAGTTTTCTCACATTATAAAACCTACACAACACTGCCACCTGCTGGAAGACATCACCAGCAAAATGATTTATTCCTAGCCACTTCTATGAGGTATTTTCTTTGGGTGGGGGGAAATGAAGACACTGGTTGATTTCATTTGTAGACCACCACACTTAGATAAAACCAAGTCAAGAGGAAAAACAGGGATGTAACTTTTCTATTTTCCAAAATAAAAAGGACAAAATGTACTTACTTTTTGGTTTTGGTTACTAGGATGAGGGGAAGTTATGGCATGCAAGAGTACCAGGGAATTTTTGAGGAATGGCAATTTTCTGTAACCTCAATGCAGAGGATTAATTACACCACTCTGTGCATGAGTTACAACACAGACTAACTTACACCAAAGGAGTTTTAATGTGTGATGTTCAGAAATATAGATGAAAAATTAAAAGAATAGAAATACCTCATGCCACATATTTACAGAAAGGAAGGAAAAATTTTTAAAAAGTCACAGTGTGTTTTGTAAATCAAGAAGGGAAGAGGTTGAAGGAAGGGGAGGGGAATGGGAAAAAAGAAGAAGGAACATATATCACGTACAGGTACAAGTTCTCAATGATGAATGTTGTATCTATTTAAATGTACCCAAAAAAGTTATTGTGTACAGTATTTACATAAAACTCAACAGTTTGGGGGAGTGTAGTGGCACATACCTGTAATTCCAGCTACTTTAGAGGCTGAGGCAGGAGGACTGCAACTCTGAGGCCAACCCAGGCAACTTCCAAGAAACTGTGAATCAATCAATCAATCAGTCAATCAATCAATAGGGCTGGGGCTATCACCCACTGGCAGAGTCTCTCTAGGTTCACTCCTCAGTATTGGGGAAATAATTTAAGTTCTACAGTTTCCAGCTCAAAAGCCTGAGACAGAAATGTCATACTATGATTTTAAATAGGACATGGGAGGATTTCAAAAGGATTCCTAGACATACAGAAGTTCAATCGCTTTGTTCCTAATACAGGAAGATCTGATGAAAGGAATAGGCCTTTTTTGTCTATTGGATTTTGTCTCCTTACCAAAGCTGAGGCATAATTCAGCAAAGTTAGGCACTTAGCATTTATGTCATCTTAGTATTTGCTGCATGTTGAGGAAGTCACACAAAAATCTATGTGATATCAAACTTCCAAGAGATCCAGAGCGTTCACATCCTTGGGACCTGGACAGTGAACTGGTCAGTGACAAATGCCCTAAGGTGTCAAGAGCCAAAAGATCATAAGAAAACAAATTACCAAGTTAGAGCCCAGATGGAAAACAGACCCAAACAGAGAGCAAAACTCACATTAACGCACTTGTCCTCCCATCTCTGCTGATAACATATTGCTGTTTATAATTGATATAGGCTGTGGGACAGTGACTAGGTGCTTTTCACATGTGTCAACTGGATGGAGAGAGATTAGAGGGCAGAAAAACAAACCCTCTCTGTTTGTCCTTAGAGCTTAGTCATTCTGTTCCCAGTATAGAACAGGCCACAAGCAATCTTAGTATTACAAATTCTGCTTGCACCACACTCTCTGTTTTTCTACATTTTTCTGCAATCACAGGAAAGCCACACCTAAGAAGGATCTCAATACCCACAACTTAACAATTTCAACAACAGAATAATTAGAAAAGATAGTCATACAATTTAGTAGGTTACTTCCCATTTGAGTATTTAATGATATGTCTACCTCTACATTGGGGAGGGTAAATGTGCCTTTCAGAAGGAGCAGTAATTTCAGCACACCAGAGAAACTACCACAGATTCTGAGTAGAGCCCCACAGCAATCCACAGATCTATGGGATGCTCACACACACAGCAAAACATGCAAGTTTATGAAGTGGCCTCTTTATAGTCTAATGGGTTAAGTGACACAAAAAACAAACAAAAAACCCAAAACACAGAAAGCACTAAGGGAAAAGAAAAGGAGAACCTGGGTCATAGTCTTAGGACACTATCCAAGTAAAACTTTTCATGTGAATTCTAATAATTTTAAACTCAAAGATCTCCTGTCAGCTAGAAAATGGTTTTGAATTTATAGCTTTAGAAATGTAAATGTGATAATATACATACATCTGTTAACATGATTCACTTAAATATTTTATGTAAATACAAAAAACATGAATTTACATATATGGGTAAATTCCGCCCAAAATTAAGAGTTCTCTATGATCCAGAAATTCCACCTGTAGATATGTATCTAAAAGAACTGAAAGCAGGAATTTAAAACTGCTATTTTATATCAGTGCTCGTAGCAGCAGTGGTCACAAAGGCCAAAAGATAGTAACAATCTGTCTCTCCAGTAATGAAAGGATACAGAAAATGTGGTATATACTACAATGGAGTATTAGTCAACCTTTTAAATGAAGGAAATGTTGACACATGCTCTAATATGAATGAACTTTGAAGTCCTTATGCCAAGTGAAATAAAACAGATACAAAAAGACAAATACTTTATGATTCCATTTATATGAGATACCCAGACTAGTCAAATTCATAGAGACAAGAAAGAAAAGAATAGTTATGAAGGGCTAGAAAGAGGGAAGAACAAAGAAGTATTGTTGAATGGGTACAGAGTTCCAATCTGAGAAAATGAAGAGTATGCTGATGGTATAGGTGGTAATTGTTGCCTAACAATGTGAATGAACTTAATGCAACCAAACTGCACATTTAAAAATGATTAAAATGACAACGTATGTATATCTCAATATGATTAAAAGTAATAATAAAAAATATGAAAGTGGAGGGCTAGAGGGTTAGCTCAGTGCTTCCGGCGCCTGCCTCACAAGCGCAAGGTCCTGAGTTCGATCCCTAGTAACCACATATAATGCTGGGCGGGGAGACACGCCCACCAACAATCAACACCACCGCATACCACAATGCCGGACCTGGTGGCTCACGCCTGTAATCCCAGCACTCGGGAGGTAGACAGGAGGATTGCTGAGTTAGCGGCTTCTTGCCTGGGCATCATAGTGAGCTCAGGGCCAGCCTGAATTACAAAGCGAGACCCTGTCTCCAAAAAGCAAAAACAAAAAAAAAAAACAAAAACAAAAAATGAAAGTGGAAACAGTCTTAACCAGGCCACTGGAAGGAAATGAAAGTTTGGACATTACACACATTTCCCTAGAGAGCTATGATACAGATTTTCAGAATTTTTACTACCACTCTCAAACTAGTGAAACATCAAAACAAAGTTAACGGGGTTTTATTAAAGTTCTTTTCCCAGCAATACTTATTGTAAGAATAGAACTGTTAAACTCAAGCTCTGCATACATTAAATCATGAAATAAATGTCAGCTAATACAAAGGCCTAAATATTGGTGACCAACTGTTGAACATGGCTGTCACAAATCCACTGCAGTATATTAAACATGAACAAGAGAATAATTTCTTGGAGCCTGCCTGAAACAAAATCAAATGAACAAAATTTGAGGTAAATTATAGCACTTTTTCAAGATAGAGAGAAAGGGAGGCATCGGTGTCCGAAACAATGAATACTGTTAGGTTAAATACAATTACAGGGACTCATACCCAGCTGCTATGTCAGTTTGTTATTTCTATAATTTATAAACAATACCCAAATTACCACCCAGAAGCCTAAACTTTAAGAGACAAACAATCTAGACAACACAAATATCAGAATAGTATGGACATCAGAAATAGTAAAAGCTATTGAACAAAGCCAACAGGCAAGCACAATGAAAATATATGCCACATTTCTGACATTCAATGGGTTACTATCTTCATGGAAAGAACCAGTAATCAGTGAGACAAGACTCAATAAAAAATTACAAATTACAAGAACAGTATTTCCCTCACAGAGCCTTCACAACATTTTGCCTGGGGCCTGGGCCTTCTGTATAATAGTTGTTGGAGAATATCACTACCTCACCCACATATACCTATAATGAGGTCTCCAGGGAGAGTAAAAACTAACTTCAAGTCTCTTCCATCTGAAGGAACTACAGCACAATCTAAAAGACTACCAATATCTGGTAAGTGACTGGTTTCTAAAATATATACAGAATTTGTGCATTCCCAATAATAAAGGAAACCTAATTTTAAAATGGTCAAAGGATCTGGACACATTTTTCTACAGAAGATTTATAAATGGGTCATAAGTACACGCAAATCAGGAAAATGCAAATCAAAGCCTCAATGACACATCCTTTATATCCACAAAAGGATGGCTTAATTGAACCAAAAAGAAAGATATGACAAGTGTTGGCTAGGAATAAAAAAAAATCAGAATCCTAATACATGCTGGGGTAAATGCAAAATGACACAACCACTTCGAAAATCTCAGTCTTACAGTTCCTCAAAATGTTAAACATAGAGTTATCATATGATCCAGCAATTCTACCCCTAACAATATAACCAAGAAAAATGGGAAAATGATGTCTACACAAAAATTCGTACGTGAATGGTCACAGCATTAGTCGTAACAACCAAAAGGTGGAAACAACCCAAAAGTCCATCACTGACCAACAGTCAGTAGTATATCCTTATTTGAAATATTTTCCAGCGATAAAAAGAAGTGCTGATACATGTTACAACATGAACACGAATGATAGGTGGAAAAAAAGCCAGTTGAAAAAGATCACGTATTGTATGATTCCATTTATATGAATTATCCAGGTGAGGCACTGTAATATATAGTACATAAATATTATATTACACATAGTTGCCTAGGGTTTAGATGGGAAGTTGGGGTGGGAAATCAAAAGATCTCCAAGTGGGAACAGGGTTCCTTTTGGGGATGACGAAAGTGTTCTAAAATTGTAGCGATGGTTGTATTAATAATGCGTGGTTTATGAACACACTAGATGTCACTGTACATTCTAAACGTATGAATTCTCTGCGGTATGACAGTAAGGCTATCTTTTAAAGCACTGTACAGTTATTTGAAATTAGACACAACACCTTGACAGACACTGCTCATACATAACATGAATCGCTTCCCCAGTCAGCTCCTGCCCAGTATCCTATTCTTCGAGTACAAAGGCCTCTGAGCCCCAACATTCCTTCCTGCAAACGCCGGGCTGTGACACTACAAGGCTTAGGGCCACCTTTGGCTCCCCGAGGGTGGCGCTCGCTGCCGAAAGGCGACCTGTGAAGCCTCCCTCGGGGAGCACTCCCTCGCACAGGCGGCCACTGGACTGCGGGAACAAGGACTTCCTGAGGGAGACAGACTGAGAGTCCGCTGTCCGGGAGGTCTAACCTGTGATCTACGGCTACACAGTGTGGCGGAGAACACGAAGAGTCTCGCCGGGGAAGGTCAATGGCGGATACCGAGCCCGTGCGGAAGCATTAGACACTTCCGGTGTCGCCTGCCCGAGGAGCTAGAGCGTCGACTCGAAGGGGTTGTCGGGACGGACCGCTAGGTCTAAACGCCAGTGGCCGACTCCTCAGAACTCTCTACATGAATCCCCTTTTGTGTGGTTTGGTTTTCTGCTTCCTTTCGCTATCAGCACACTTTTAGTCCAGGTGCCACTATATCAGTTGCTTCACAAGTTTGTTATGAGGATGTAAATATGTCTGGCACTTTGATAGTGCTCCATAAATGTTAGCTGTTATTTTCATCTTGATCACTTGACTGTCCCCAACAACACTGTTATCGTTATCGCTTACGTTTTAAAGGCCAGGCTTGAAATCCAATGACCTTTCCTCCAATGAGTGCAGGACTAATGAAGCCGAGCCTTAGGCAGAAGGTTTGGAATTCTTGATCCCACATCTGTGTGTGAGAGGAAACATCACCTATCTGCACTGTCTTGATATTGATATATTTATTATACATACCATAAAACTTTGACAAAAAGTCCTTTTCTCCCTCACACAATTAGGTTGCCATACATAGATTGTATCACTTTGGAGTCCATCGCCTAAAATGAGCACATTATCCTCAGAATAGCTTGTTTTTATTACGACGCTTGGTTTTTCTTTTGCTTTTTGTGGAACTAGGGACCAAACCAAAAGAGCGCTTAACCCAGCCCTTTTTATTTATTTATTTATTTATTGTAATTTGAAGTGGAGTCTTACTAAGTTGTCCGGCCTGGCTTTCAAGCTTAGTATCTTCCTGCTTCAGCCTCCTCAGTAGCCAGAAATACAGGTTTGTGGGACTAAGCCAGACAGATTGATTCTTATATGAAGAAGTAATAGAAACTAATCAGATTATGATGTGCTTTTGGAACTGTTGGGACTCAATGAATGTTTCTCATATGAAAGGAAATGAGGAAATAGGCATCTAATAAAGAAAATGTGGTATTCATACACAGTGGAGTACTACCCTGTCATAAAGAAAGATAAACTTGAATCATTTTTTAGGAAAATAGATTAACCTCATGACCTTAATTTTAAGTGGAATAAGTAAGACACAAGTTTAAATATTGCATTCTTTTCTGTGAGAAATAAAAAGGTAAATAAGGAGCAGAATGGAAGATGGATATTGGGAAGAACATGTTCAAATGGGAAAGGAGACAAGGCAGGGGAGACGAAAAGGAAAGGAAAAAGAGAATATAAGGGAAAATGAAACCAAAGTTATTCTAAATGGGGAAAAGAAGAAGGGTGAAGGGAGGGGAGTGAATGGGAAAAAAAGAAAATGAAGATACTAAAATATGTCCCTGTGAGGACTGTGACCAATATACATAACCAATATGTACTACACACACACACACACAAAGACATAAGTGTAGTCTGAAAAAAAAAATGTTAGGTTCTTTACTTTTGAACAAAAATGCCAAGGCAAATTTACAGTATTCAGAAAACTGATTAAATGCTTTTATTTGATATATTGGAGAAGCTCCTCCTCCTGTGGAGGGAAATGTAGATTCTAAGAAAAAATTTGAACTGTTTTCCATGTTCTCTTGGTAAGGTAGGCTTTTGTCATGACTGATGAATGCTGGGAAATTGCCATTTCCACCTCCTGCCCTACCCCCAGGGTTACAGGTAAATGGGCCCTATTGCTTCTCGGCCTTTTGGCTAAGATAAAGTGTAGTAAATGGGCCCAAAATAATCCAGGTTCTTGTGACAAGGAAAGAATTGCCAAGTTCACACCTGGTAGTAAGTAGCTGTGTTTATGGAAGGTCATGGGATAGTAACAGCAGGAATAGGTAAAAGAGGAAAAGGAGAAAGAAGAGGAACCCTGATAATTTAGGCCTCCAGTATTTAAAGGGTCAGACACCTCAGACTCCAGGCATCTACCATTCTGTCTCTCACTGGTGTCAATGATGTGCCACCTTGAGCATCAAGACCTTCTGAATATAAACATTCTTAATCAGTAGGGTGGTGTTGTATTTGTAGATAAATGAAGGGAAGGGAGTGGTTCCCTTAATTTCCCTGTTTTTTTTTTTTTGTTTCTTTTTTTTTTTTTGAGACAGAGTCTCACTTTGTAGTTCAGGCTGGCTCTGAGCTCACTATGGAGCCCAGGCAAGCCTTGAACTCAGCAATCCTCCTGTCTCTGCCTCCCGAGTGCTGGGATTACAGGCGTGAGCCACCACGCCCAGCATTTGTGACATGTGGTACTGATTGCCGGTGGGCATGGCCATCACACCTGGTACTGTTGTATGTGCTTACCAGGATCGAACCAGGGACCTTGCGCTTGCTAGGCAGACACTGGAACCACTGAGCTAAATCTCTGGCCCAAGTTCCCTGTTTCTAATGTACTACCGTGGCAGAATCAAAGAGATAAGAGAGACCAATGGGAAACCAGAGGGCTGTATTAGGTATACCATGACTCAGACTCCTGTCCGAAAGACTCACTGCCAAACAGAAATGTCCCAGTTTTTATACATTTTCGGAAGTGATGGGCATGGAAAGGAATAAAGACAACTATTCACTCAGTGAAAATCCTACAGTTTAGCTTTGAGAAGAAAAGATCTGGAGTTCTAGGATGCCATAAAGTCTTGCTTATAGGAACACAGTTATCAACTTCGTATTTTTTGAGAGGGTATAGTTTCTCAGAGGTTACGTGAATGCATTTACAGGACTATGCATGTCTACCTTCTTAGTACCAGAGAGTGGTCAGCCATGAAGGAAGGCAGATTCCCAAGAAAACATGATATCACTGAACTCTGTTAGCAAGAATCTTGCTGTTTGCTTTATCTGTAGCAAAGCTGAGATCAGCAGTAGGAGGTGGGGTAGCGAGGGGGGAACTGCTAGGAGAGAATATTTGCAGCTAGGAAATATTATTTTCTTTTATGTCCTGCTCTATTCTCCCCTTTGATGCTTTCCACAAATGAGTTTTAGCAGAGCACATCATTGTCATCTGTATTGAATAGGGATGATATAGCAGGGTCTTTGTTATGCTTCCTGACCACAAGGTGTAACTGCAGTGAGAGCATACTTCTAGGATTTTCCCCCTGACTGAAGCAAGAAGAGAATTATAACAGAAAGGAAAAGAGACTTGTGAGTCACTGGATCTCCATGTCAATCTTCAAGCTTTGGCTGTGTGTGGACTGGTCATCTTTTGGAGTGACTAAAGCAAAGCTGCTATCTCTTCAGGCTTCTGCTGTGCCTAGACTAGTCAGGCACCTTCTTTAGGGTCCACAATGCTTCTAGTAGCTGTAAAATTTCTTTTCTTCCAGCAGTCAATAGCCCTCTTTCTCTATATATACACCCATGTGCATGCAATAGATCTTAAGTCTTTTTGTCTTTTGCTAATAAGAGACTTGTTAAGGCCGTCAGCTCTGCTTTTGGGGCTGAGGTTCTGGTGGGCAGAGGCTGGGTCTGTACCAGAGAGTTCAATGTCACCATTGCTTATCCTGCTCATCAGACTCCTTCCTGCAAAAACTTTCCTCCATCTGTGAAAAATTCAACATCTGGATCTCTGAAAGGGTTATCTGTGAAATTCCCCCCAGCTTAGTAATACTTCATTAATAATTTCCACACAGTCATGGAGAGATCCTGGTTCAACCAGTACCAAGATAGCTGGATTAAGTGTTTTTATCATGTCTAGTTGTGCGAAGATATTCACATAGGTGTCCTTGATACCAAGTCATTCTTGGGTTTGATATCCAATGGTGTTTTCTCTGGTCCATCAAGGTTACAACTGGTACTTGAATGGTCAACTGTTATCCCAAAGTTAGCTTGTCAGGTTGTTGCATCACCGGGCAGTGCCCTGAAGCATGGAGGCCATCCAAGAGCTGCAGAGTTTATCAGTTTTTACAGGTATGCCACCAGACAATGCCAGGATCCCAAGGGTCTTAAGGGGTTAAGACCATGGGGTTAAGACTTAACCCCTATGGGTTAAGACTCCTATGGTCATTCCCTTCCATTTATGGACATATAGGAAGAAAGGTTTGGTTATATCTGGCAGACATAAGACTGGGGCCTGAGTAAGATCTTTTTTGATCTGTTTAAATGGTCCTTCCTGGTCAGCTTCCTTCCTTTATGGCTTCATATAGAGGATTAGCCATAAGTGAGAAATTTAGGAACCAGGTATGGCAGAATCCCACTGCCCCAAGGAATTCTCTTATTTGGTGTCAGGTGGTTAGGCTTGGGAGGGCACAATGGCCTGATTTCACTCCTCCTAAATGGTATTACCCCATTCCTCCTGAGTCTAGGTAGCCTAGGTAATTGACCCCTTGTTGGAAATTTATACCTTTTTCTCTTTCTTCCTTTCTTTCCATTTCTCCCCTTCCTTCCTTCCTTTTCTTTCTTTTTTCCCTTCCTTCCTTCCTTCCTTCCTTGAACTGAATGCAACACTTTATGCTTGCCTGGCAGATGCTGTGCCACTGAGCTAAATCCTTAGCCCCTCTACCTTTTTTCTGGGATACCTTGTATCCAGCCTTCCAAAGCAAATGTAGGAGGTCTGTGGTTCTCTCAAAATAGCCCCCTCAGGTTGAGCCTGCCAGAGGGAAGTTATCTACATAATGCAGCAGAGTGCAGTTGTGCCCTGGTGCGATGAAAATATTGAGGTTGGTAGCTAGTAACTCTCAAATATTATAGGAGAGTTTTTGAACCCCTGAGGAAGCCTTGTCCGGGTTAATTGTTCTTTTGTGCCCATGGCAACAACCTCCCACTGAAATGCAGAGATGGGCTGGCTGACTAGCACACAGAAAGAGGCATCCTTTAAATTTAAGCAGGTAAACAGACAGTGCTTGCTGGAATAAGTTCCATCAGTGTGCACAGATTTGACACTGTTGAGTGAATTTTCTCAGTAGTTTGAGAAAACTACAGTGGGTAGCTCCTGGACTGGTATCTACTCATTGGTCCCCAGCTTACCTATCGGCAGGAGTGGGTATTCCAAGATGACTGGCATGTAGCCAGGAGTCCATGTTCTAGAAGCCACTTCAAATGTCCTTGAATGCTTTGTATGGCTTCTCAGGGAAGGAGGTATTGGTGAACTTGAACTGGAGTTGCTCTTGGCTTTAGATCTATTATCAGTGGTGTTCAATTTATAACTATTCTGGATGAGTTGTCTTCAATCCACGCCCCAGCAATATCATGTGCCAGTCCATGTAGCTCATCTGTTTCTGGCTTTTGTGATTTATCTGAATACAGTCTCTATTCTTCTGCCTGTGGGACAGTAAGAATTAACACCATGGCCCTTGGTCAAGCCAGGCTTATAATCAATTATATCTTCCTGCCTCCTGAAGGTAATTTCAGCCTGTAGTTTTCGGAATCTCTCCAATAAGAGAACTGGGCAGTTTGGGAGATGCAGGAACTCGTGTTGGACTGCTCATCTCCCTGTAACACATGTTTCAGGCAAAAGTAGACTCTTCTTTGGAACCCCAGTGGCTCCTACAAGAGCTACATTTTTCTTGGATGCTGGCCCAATAGGTTGTATCATCATCAAATGCTTGGCTCCACTGTCTATCATAAAGTCTATCAATTGGCCCCCTATCTTTATTGTGACCACGTGCACCTGGGGGTCTAAAGAGATGGATCCCAGTCTGTCCTAATTCTCTAAACCTTTAGTTCCCAGCAGTCTCATAAGGCTGGTGGCTATTCCTCCTGGGAGCAATAGCCTTTAGCAAGTGGCCTCCTAGCTCTGGAATTTTCTTTATTTTTGTCATATTTTCTGGGCATTTATCTTTACAGTGACCATACTTTCTACAGCATGCATCTTGATCTCAATCTAGCTTTTCCCCACTGGCAGATTCCAGCTGACTTAGCCCTTGTGCTTCCTATATCTAGGCCCTTAGTGATGTCTTTTTTTTTTTTTTCATGAGCACTGCACCAATAGATTTTTTTTTTTTTTTTTTTTGCTTTTTGAGACAGGGTCTCACTTTGAATTTCAGGCTGGCCCTGAGCTCACTATGGTGCCCAGGCAAGCCGCCGCGAACTCAGCAATCCTCCTGTCTCTGCCTCCCGAGTGCTGGGATTACAGGCGTGAGCCACCACGTCCATCCGGCATTATGGTATGCGGCTTTGATTGTCGGTGGGCGTGTCTCCACGCCCAGCATTATATGTGGTTACCGGGGATCGAACTCAGGACCTTGCGCTTGCGAGGCAGGCGCCAGAACCACCGAGCTAACCCTCCGGCCCACCAATAGATTTTTTGAACTTCTGGTCAACCTCTTATTTTGCCTCCTAGTCTCAGACAAACACATTACTGACCACATCAAAGAGCTGGGTTGCACTCCTACTGGGAATATCCTTTAACTTTCTTAGTTTGCACCTGATGTCTCTTTAAGCTTGCCCTACAAAGGCAGCATTTTTTTAAAGCAACATTTATCATGTATTGATTCACAGTGGCCTTTGGGATAAATGGTATGTAGAACACGAACACTTTGCAGTCTCACATAAAACTGGCTGGGACTTTCATCCACTCCCTGGAGTATTTTTAAGATTTTCACCATATTTATTGCCTTTTCTCACCCTCTTTGAGACCTCATAAGAGGGTCTCCTGGTACTTCAGCAAACGTTCTAGTTGCTCTGCATTGTTAGGACCCCAACTGGGATCAGCGTCTGGGAATTAACCCTGAGCATATTCTTGTACATTTAACACACCCTCTGGGGCACTGTTTTCCGGATAGCTGCCTAGGTCATTGTCTGTTGTTTCTCAATATCAAATAGCATCAAGAAGAGTTGTTTGCAATCAGGCCAGGTTGGATTATGTAACTGGTAGATGGATTATATCAAATCTACGAGGGCTGGGCGGGGTTCTGTTTAGGAAAGAGTAGTTTCCAATTTAGGAAGTTGGTAGTTGGTGGTAGATAAAACGCTGTTGTCCTTTTTAGACTTGGCCTTCCATATCATAATAGGTGGCTCCTCTAGTTTCTTGGAGAGGCATCTGAAAAGCCCTAGTTCAGCCCGATAAGAGATGGCTTGACTCACTGTCTGGGCTTTTCCAACTTTTCTTTGGGACAATGATTCCAGTTTTCCCTCCTCAGGCTGGATCTAGGGCTCACTGTCATCTGATCCTGTTTTTCTGAAGGGCTGACCTTGGAAGCATAAAAAGGGAGGCATCTCTGCCTCTTTTGTGGCTCTTGGAGAATGTTTTGTTTTGTTTTGTTTTGTTGTTTTGTTGTCCCTGTCTCTATTTTGCTGCTGAGGCTCCCAATCAGGCTAACTTCTTCTCTCTTTTACTTCAAGTATGGCTTGGGCTATGAGTGTCATAATATGCCTCCAAGCAGGGCTGTCGCCAGGCTGGTTAAGTCTGGACTTACTTAATCAGGAATCAGTGTAGGGAAACTGATCTGGGTGTGCTGGCCATCATCCGTCCAGTTTATCACCCTATGTACATGTTCAGTCATCCCTCTGTCAGTCTTCCCCTCATCCAGCCACCCAGCTTCAAAGGAAGGTCAATCTATATCATGAAAAGTTTTCAATCTCTGAAGCAGGGTCATTTTACTGTATTGGCTTCAGTATAGCCTCTTTTAAAGTTGTTAAAAGGGACATTCTAAAGAGGTGGGTTTTGAGCTTTTCCTCATATATCTACTCTGTTGCAATGCAAATCACTCTCTCAAACACTTTCACTTGAGTCCAATTAGATCACTTCCTTTGTGAAAATGTTTAGAAAGGACAACCTGAGCCCCATCAAACCAACAACCATACATATTTTTGATACACTACTTCCACGAGCTTTCCCTTGACATAAACTTTCCAGTTTTATCATTATGTCTCTTTTTATCTTTCTAACAGGACAAAACTTTTATCATATAAAATCATTTCATAGCAAAAGTATATCTGCTATACTAATAGCCTTCTTAATATTTTTCTATACCTCACTTACTATAAATCTTCTACAACAGACTTTGCTGTGGCTTCTTGGATTTTCAAATGTCCCTTTTTCCATTGTTCTCATATTGTTACATTTTAAATCTAACTGGCTGCAGACAGACTTTTAAGTACCTTGAATCAGTGTTGTTATTTTAAACCAACAGAAAGGAGAGAAAAGGGAAAGTTAACCCTGTAATTACAATTCAAGAGTTCACAATGCACAAGAGGTTCTTGAAGCACATCAATTAACTCAAAAAACTGGAAGCCAAAAGTATATTTATCAGTTAACTAAAATTTTTTAATTTGATTCCTTCTTTATGAAACTTCTTTATGCCCAACAGAACTGAGTCATAGCTTTTCAGCTTTAGCCATTCAACCCAAAGCTTGGGCTCCTCTGTCTTTCAGATGATTGCCGACAGTGCCAGGTTGGTGATGCTGAGCAAGTGCTGGCCTGGGGGCTCCCTGAGCCCGAAGCATCCCTCACGCTGTCTTGCTCCACACTTTTTGGCATTTTGTTCACTCCATTTATTTATATATGCTCATGTGTCCCTTCTTTTCCAGTTTGTTGTCTAACTGGGGTATGGCTTTCACCAGACTCCACTTGAGTCTGACTACTCAGCACACCCTTTGAGTCACTGTTGCTTCAGGTTTCTGTTCTTCTTGGGGGATGTCAGTTTTATCTGATTCACTTCATGTCAGATTACTTGATACATACCAGGAAATGCTCAGCTTCCCCTTCCACCCTAATGGAACCCTGGGCCCCAAGTCCTCACTTTGTTCCCATAAACTAAAAGAACATTTCTTTTGCCTCTCTTGGGGGTGTAGGTTCTGTCTGACTCAATCTATGTCAGATTATCTGGGACACCCCTGAAGGTGATCAGCCTCCCCTTTTTTAAAATTGTTAAACATATATTCTAAAGAGGTGAGTTTTGATGCTTTTCCTCATATATCTACTCTGTTGCAATGCAAATCACTTTTTTTTTTTTTTGAGACAGGTCTCGCTGGCCCTGAGCTCACTATGTAGCCCCCAGGCAAACCTGGAACTCTGCCTCCCAAGCGCTGGGATTACAGGCGTGAACCACCACACCTGGCACTGTGGGTTGTGGTACTGATTGCTGGTGGGTGTGAGTCATCACATCCAATATCATATCATTGTATGTGGTTACCAGGATCGAACCAGGGACCTTGTGCTTGCTAGGCAGGCAGTGGAACCACTGAGCTAAAGCTCCAGCGCCTGCAAATCACTCAAGCAGTTTCACTTGAGTCCAGTTGGATCATTCCTGTAACATGCTGTTGTTCGGAGACAGCAATTCTGACATCTCCAGTCCCTTCGTGGTTTCCAGGAATGCTGCAGGGGCATCTTGTAAGGTACATTTTGACTTGGTTGGGCTCCTGTCCAAAAGACTGACTGCCAAACAAAGAAATGTTCCAGTTTTTATACATTTTGCTGAATGGATGACTACAGAAAGACACAGAACTAGTTTATTCACTCAGTGACGGTTTTATAGTTTAGCCTTGAAATCTACATATCAGGAGTTTTAGGATATCATAAAGCCTTGTTTATAGGAACACAGCTATCAGCTTTGTCTGGGTCTTTTGAGAGTGTATAGCTCCTCAGGGGTTACAAGACTTCATTTACAGGAATATATCTACCTTCTTAGTACCAGGGGGGTGTTCATCCTTGAAGGCAGGCAGATTATTGTGAAAGCAGGACAACGCAAGAGTCTGTTAGCAAGGATTTTGCTGTTATCTGTAGGAGAGCAGAGGTCAACAGTTGAAGTTGAGTAGAACTTAGTGAGAAGCTGCTAGGAAAGACTCCTTTCAACTAGGAAAACTGATTTTCTTTGAAGTTTCACTTCATTACCACCACCAACACCTGGAAAGCTAGTTTGTTTATTTGTTTGTTTTATTCAACTAACTGTTGCAAAATGTAACAAGATGCCTTCACTTATAACTCAAGGATAGGTGATATCCCGTGCAACATTGGATGACACAGACCTATTTGGTGTTTTAGGGGAGCCTCCAGAGACCCTTGGTGGGGCCACTACTTTCAAGTACAGTGGCTTCTTTGCTAAAAAGGACTATCAATTCATAAGAAATGTTTTTTCCTCTTATGCCGTAATTTCTCCTTTCTGCATAAACTTTCAAAACACCTTCAGTATTCTCTTTTGCTTATTAATATTTGAAGGGCAGGGCCCCACATGACTGGGACCACAGAGAGAATAATTCTGCTTGGCCATAAAGATTTCAGAGCTATGACACCAAAATGAGATAATGATCAACTGGACCCAGCACACCAGCTAATCCCTTGTGAGTGGGCCAGTCTAAACCCCACATCACAGTGTACCTTCTCCAGCCACTTAAACTGGAGTCATATCATGTCCCAGCCTTGAGCCCTGATCTCCTGCAAGGCAATAAGATACAACATGAAAGACAGACACAGAAACGAGACTTAAATAGAGCGTAGCGAACAGGGATTGGTCACGTTGAATATGTGGTGTTGTGGTCAAGTGTGTGATAAGGACCACAAGCTATCAAGTCCATCAGTATTTTTTGATTATACAGACATGGACAAGAATAGGACAGAGGGATTCAGGTGGCATCCAATGATATCAGCTGACACAGGCAAAGCTTATGGAAAGGAGGATCAGATGTACTTGAAAAGAAGCAGCACTGACCAAAAGTTGGTTGTGGTTTAACTAAGAAGGTACTGAGACAATTAAAGGAGGAGTAACCACGGGGATGGAAAGTGGATTGGTTCTCTGAGGTCCTCAGCTGCAGGGTGTCTCACTAGAAGCCCTGTAACTTCACAGATCAAGACTTAGGTATCCATGGCAGCCATCTGAAAGGAGACTGTACTAGCCTGTGGTGCCACCCAATATGCTCCTGTGAATGAAACAGCCTTCGGTCCAGCTGCAAGCACATTACTGCCAATTATACAGCCCTTCAGGGAACAATCTATCCTAAAGTGGGGGTTCCTACCCTATGCTAATTTAGTTGGGTATTTTATTCAAATTGACAGAATCAGTTAATTATTACACTGTTGGGAACAATTCTGTTTGGGAGAAATAATTAGAGGTCACAACCGACCAGACCTTCCTACAGACAGACTTCGGACTTAACTATGTTGCAAAAGAATCCTGTTTGGGAGGAATAATTGGAACATCCTTCCTGGCTGCCTAGACTTTGCACTCAGCTCACCTTCTTCACCTTGGAGAACAAGGACTCTGGTGACCCACAGGCTGTGATGCTGCAAGGTGGGACTGCTCCATTGCCGGTGTTTACTCTGCCTCCTGAGTCTTTGTTACATTTTTGTTACTGGAGAGGTGCTGAATAAAAGTTGTGTCAGGCTGGGGCCTGGGGTCTTTTGCTACCCAGAGTAGCATAGATCAGGCCCAAGCTCAGTTTCTCTAAGCCTCACTTCTATCTAGATATTATTTCCCTTTGTGCCGTCAACTCACAGGAGACTAGAGCGTAAATCCAGAGGTCCTAGTTACATTCCCTTCCCCTGGATCCCACATTACACCACTTCACTTTTTCTATATATTTAAAGAAAGGATCGATTTGGCTACTTCTGAATTTCTTCTAGTATTTATTTATTTAAGTTTTTTGGAAACAAGATCTCTATAGGTAGCCCAAGCTGGCCTTGAACTTGCAGTGATCTTGCTCCCCCAGCCCACCCCCATGCTAGAATTACAAGCATGGCCACCACACCCAGTTCATCAACGTCTAATTTTATAAGAAAAAAGAGGTCTAACCACAAAGTGCTTTGTAAGGAGTGTGTGAAGTCTGGAAATAACCACTTTGAGAGGTGCGTTTCATAGTATCAAGATCCAGGTCAGCATATCCAGGTTGTTTAGACAGCCTATCACCCTAGAACTGGCTAACTGAATGGGTTTATTATCTAGATAGATTGTTTATATATAAAAGAACCATTTTCTGTATATTACTATTTCACTTCATTCCCTTTCTAAGTTGCCATATTCTGTAGTTTGTGAGAACTTTCATATTGAAATTGTGAAAGTTTTACCCATTTCTTTCCAAGTTTTATATTTTTACTTGTCCACATCTAGTTGCATTGGCCAGTACTTGTTAATAGTTAATAGTAATGACAGTGAATCTCTTTGTCTTATTTCTAGCTTTACTGGGATATCTCTTGGTTTGGGGATATATTGTATCATGTTAACAAAATGTCTATCTGTTGAAAGAATGAAGAAAAATTGACATAGGTACTGCAAGGAAGTAAAGCTTTAAGTATTAAATCTTGTCATAAAAATTAGTATAAGCTAGGGCCGGAGGGTTAGCTCAGTGGTTCCAGCGCCTGCCTCGCAAGCGCAAGGTCCTGAGTTTGGTCCCCAGTAACCATATATAATGCTGGGCGTGCAGACACGCCCACCAACAATCAACACTGCATACCACAATGCCGGACGGACGTGGTGGCTCACACCTGTAATCCCAGCACTTGGGAGGCAGAGACAGGAGAATTGCTGAGTTCGTGGCAGCTTGCCTGGGCACCATAGTGAGCTCAGGGCCAGCCTGAAATACAAAGCGAAACCCTGTCTCAAAAAGCAAAAAAAAAAAATTAGTATAAGCTAGACAAGTTTTGTCTCAAAGACACTAACAGAATTATCACTAGCTGGGTTGAGACAAATATTCTTTTTTTTTTTTACTGATCTCATAAACCATCATGAAATAGAATCCTGACTAGTTCTTTCTTAATTTAATTTAATTTATTTATTTTGGTACTAGTAATCAAACTCAGGGCCTTGCATTTGCCAGGCAGGCACCGTGCCATTGAGCTACGCCCCCAGCCTTTGACTAGTTTGTGTACAAGCAATTTACCTAGAATATCCTCATGTTTAACCCTGAAAAAGAATTTTATTATCTCTTAGAAAATATCTTTACCCTGAGGACTATTTTTGCTCTACATCTTGTTATGGGAAATCTCATAAACCTACCCACTCTAGTTGCAAACAACTATATCTGCTCAAATATGCTAATTATAAAATATATAGGACTTTTTATTGTTTTTAAAGACAGAATTGTCCTAGATAGCTCAGGTTGACCTCAAACTCACAGTGATACTTCTGACTCAGCTTGCTGAATTCTGAAACTACAAGAATGCACCAGCATACCCAGCCATACATTTTGTAATAATAAAGAGGTCACAACATCAAGAAGGTATAACAGTCCTAATAGCAACTGTTTGGTATCTATGAAGCAAAAGCTGAAAGGGAAATTAGAATGATCCATAATTATAGTGGACAATTATAACATTCATTTCTCAATAATTAATGAAAAAATCAGCAAGTATATAGAAAATTGGAATAACATCATCAACCAACCTGATATACTTCATAATTACAGAGTGTTCCACAAAGTGGAACTTCTTTTTTTTAATTGTACAGAATATTCATTTTTCTTTTGGCATATAAAACAAACTTCAATAAACTTAGATTGAAATCATACATAGTATGTTATCATAAATAAATTAGAAGTCAGTAACAGAAAAGTACCTGAGAGAATCCCAAATATTCTTAAGTTAAACATTACACTTCTAAAAAGCTCAGGAGTCAAAGAAGTAATTGTAAGGAAACAGAAATGTATTTTGAACTCAAAGATAAATGTTTAGAATACCAAACTTGATACCAAATGTATCAAAAAGAAAGAGAGAAACACAAATTAGCAGCAGTACCAGGAATCAAATAAGAGAACTGGGGATCCTACAGACATTAGAAGAAAAATAAGGTGATCTGCTTCAGGCACAGGGGAGTACGTGCTATTGGACAAACTCTCCATAAGCAAAACTGCAGTATGGACGAACTATAAAAGATAACTACCTGAAGTTACTGGAGAGCACAAGAAAGTGAATGCAGACAGGAAGAAGAAGACTCCCAGAGGGAGAATAGCTCCATTCCAGGCCGTCTCTCTCTCGGTCCTTCACTCCCTGCCCTTCAGGGGCCAGGAGCCGTCAGCCCGGGAGCTCGGGAACAGAACGCGTGACTCTGGCCACGGCAGGCTCACGCCCTCCTGCCCTCATGTCTGCCTCCAGCTCCCTGTCTGCACAGCCTCAAGCAAGCAACTGAAGGTGACCGAGTGGAGTTTGGGGGCAGCCGCCAAGGCCCTGAAACCTGCCTGCAGGGGGCGCCGTCCGCCTCTTGTGCCGCCGCTGGAGGTGACCATGGAGCTGAACGTGCTGTCTCAGGGCGCCGCACAGAGGCACCAGCAGAGTTTTTGAATCAACAGAGAAATCACTGGGATCAATGACACCCAGAAACTGCAGCAAGCCTTGAAGGATAATAATGGTAACCTGGAATTAGCAGTGGTTTTCCTTACTGCAGAGAATGCCTAGACTCCTGAACAAGAGACAGCTTACTACCAAACAGCACTTTCTGGCCATCTTAGATATGATCAGTGTGGGAAGCCCAGCAGATACAAAGTTCTGGAAGCCAGCATAGCAGAAAATAAAGCATATTTGAAGAGAATACCCATAGAAGTTTAGAAGGATTCTTGAAGCCCCATGATAGAAAAAGACAGGACAGAGCTTCCACTGGGCTAAAGAATGTGGGCAGTACTTGTTGGTTTAGTTGTTATTCTGTCATTATTCAGTCTGTTGGAATTTAGGAGATTAGCTCTGAATCACAAGTCTTCTTGAAATGCTAAAGATTTACCTAGAAACCAAAAGTAACATTGGAATTTGCCTTGTATGCACACAGGTATCTATGTACGCTTCTCCTTGGTGCTGAAGGAAGTATGTTTGTTCATCCAGAGCAGGTGAAGTTCTTAAGGACACCCTCAGATCATATAACTCTCAGCTGCAAGGTGTGAGTGATTTAACACAAATAATTTAGTTGTCTAGAAGATGCCTTCTAAATGAAAGCTGAAGAGGGAATGATGAAGCAAAGCCAAAGAATTACGTGGTAAAATTGTTCTATAGGGGACTCTTGGCCGTGAGAGTGCCTTTTTTAAAAATTGAAAACATTGGCCTGGAGGGTTAGCTCAGTGGTTCCGGCGCCTGCCTTGCAAGCGCAAGGTCCTGAGTTCGATCCCCGGTAACCACATACAATGCTGGGCATGGAGACTCATGCCCACCAACAATCAACACCACACACCACAGTGCCAGGTGTGGTGGCTCACACCTGTAATCCCAGCACTCAGGAGGCAAGGACAGGAGGATTGCTGAGTTCGCAGCGGCTTGCCTGGGCACCATAGTGAGCTCAGGGCCAGCCTGAACTACAAAGCGAGACCCTGTCTCAAAAAAAAAAAAAATTGAAAACACTGTGCTCGCTTCGGCAGCACATATACTAAAAATTGAAAACGCTGAAATGTTTGGTCCGCATCCACTCCAGTTCAGCGAATTCAAAGATCCGCATGAGGGTTTAGAAGCTGCAATGCCTGAAGGAGAAATTGAATCAGAGAATTCAGGAAAATCAGCCAAGAGCATTGGTTTCTTAAACTACCACCTATGTTAACATTTGAGTTGTCAAGATCTGAATTTAATCAGGCATTAGGAAGACCAGAAAAAAATCAGAGCAAATAGAACTTCCCCAGTTTTATATCCAGACAGGTATATACACAGAAACAGAAGTAACAAGAATTAAGAGGGAAAGGATGAAGAGACTTAAAGATTATCACACAGTATTACAACAAAAACTGGAAAGACATTTAAGCTATAGTTCAGGTACCAAACGATTCCCACTGGTAGCTGTTCTATTGTGTGGATTGGAATTTGCTGCAAGAAAACCCATTTGCACTTCTCCTGTTGATGATATTGACTCTAGAATCTAACCTAATGGTTCTGAATCATCACAGACTTTACCAAGCACAACAGAACAACAGGGGGCTTTTCTGGAACAGCCCTGCCCATCACCTGCTTTGGCTGCTACCATTTCATCAGTGATGTAATACACCAACCATTCCCTCAGTCTTGGATACTTCTAGATTTGCTCGTGCATTCCTCAACGAGGCACATAGCAGAAGAACTGGAAAGCTGTTTACATCGCTGGAGGACAGAAATAGAAAATGACACAAGAGATTTACAGGAAAGCATATCTAGAATCCACCCAATAACTAAGCTAATGTACTCTGAAAATCCGTGATCCAAGTTCCTTGTCGTTTACACGCTGCTTTAGTTCATGAAGGCCAAGTGAATGGGAGACACGATTAGGTGTGCTTTTTTCATCACCATGAAAACAGAGGAATAAAATAAATGACACTGCTGTGACAAAATCATCACGGGAAGAGCTAGTGAGGGATTTTTTTGGTGTTTATAGAAATACCAGTGCTTATTGTTCAAAGTACATAAATGATAAGGATCAATTTTAAATAAAAGAGGAATTTGATGAGGTAATTGAGCAGGTCCTTATTGGAATAGAAACATTACACCAGAGTTGAGAGATTTTATTGAGAAAGGCAATGTTGAATGTGATCTAATGTATCTATAAAGGGTAAAAAATCAATATTTTTAAAAATTTTTTAAAAGAATTGGAAGAAGGAGATGCACAGCTTGCCCAGAAAGCTTTGCAAGGAATGCTTCCAGCGTCTCAGAAGTTAAAGGAGACTGAGTGAGTCTTGTGTGGCTATTGCATAAACAAGAGAACCAGAATATCTAGAGCAGCTATCAAGAAGTGATTTTTCAAAGTACTTGAAAAAACAAACTGTACAAATAATTATCAAGGCATCACATGAGCATGAAGATAAAAGTCCTGAGATAGTTTTGCAGTCAGTAGTTAAATTGGAGTATTCAAGATCGGTTAAGTTGACCCAAGAAGACATCCAGGCAGAAACAGATTACCGTCTACATCATGTAGTGGTCTCCTTTATCCAAAACGGGCCCCAAAGAAAATCACTGAGAAAACATTACTAGAACAATTTAGTGATAGAAATCTGAGTTTTGATGCAAGGTATTGCAACATAAAGAAAGTTCCTCAAGCCAAAATGTGCTTAAAGGACAAAGTTCACATTAAGAAGAAACTTCTAGAAGTAGGATTCTATTGAGCAGTTCAGGAACAGGAACAGTTGCAGTTCTAAAAAAAGAAGGAACGCCATAGAAACAACAGAAGAGGGACCTCTAGAACTGTGAGTTTAGCTAGCTCACCTTGCCCTGCTTGTCCACTAGTGCAGATATACTCATCTCAGGGCCTGGGGGTGGGAGTCCAGTGGTAGAGGTCATACTTAGCATGAGTGAAGTCCCGGGTTCCATATCTATACACGCCCCCCACACACACCCACACACTTCATCTCACCTAAACAAGGGACAGGAAGTAGATCACAGTTTGATTCCATACAAAGTTATTATGAGAAAATAAAAAGAACAAGGAACAAAATAACATCTCTAAACAAGGAAAACATGCTAGAAAGATATGCTGATGGACAAAGTACATTTTTGTAATAAAAATAGCCAAAAAATGAAGTAGCATATCTGCTGAAAACTTTTTAAACCATTTAAAAAATAGAAGCAACAACAACTTACAGAACCAGAAAGGTTAGCAGTTCCTAAAGACTTTCAGAAGACCATGTGTAGGCACTTTTCTGAGGGGCGATTAAATCTAGGGCCTTAATACTAAGCTACATCCCCACCCCTTTTTTTTTTTTCCTATTTTATCTTGAGAAAAGGTTGCACTAAGTTGCTAGGTTGCTTAGTCTTGACCAGAACTTGTGATCCACCTGCTTTAGCTCTCCAGAGTGCTGGGACTACTGGGGCAAATCTTAATCGAAGTACTAAAACCCAAAATTCTCCACACAGCGTTCCTCTCTGCCACTGACACTTCAAGAACCTTGGGAATTGCTGGTCACATGGTCTCTGTGCCGGTTAGTCTAAACTGTCACCCTGAGGAGAGTAAGAGACTACTGGAAAGGTGACTGGGTCACAGGAGCCTCTGCTCGGCTTCCTTGTTGCCATGAAGCAAGCAGCTTTGCCCTACCATAGCCTTCTGCCATGATGTTTCTGCCTGGGAACCAGCCAACCTATGGCCATAAGCCAAATTCAACCTTTCATCCTTTATCTTATCAGTGAGTGTCAGTTATTTTGTCCCAACAAAGGGAGTGCTGACCAGGGGCTCAGCACTTTGCACAGCAGCCTGGGTATGCACTGCAGTTTGGGTATGATTTGGATATGATCTGACCTCCAAGGTTCTTGGGCTGGCAACTCGATCACTAGTGTATCAGTGATGAAGTGGTGAGACCTTAAGAGTTGGGTCCTAGTAGACTATAATGAGGTCATGGGGGCACCACCCTCGAGGATAGCTTAACGCTTTCACAGGGGCAGGCTGGGTTTCATGAGACTTGATTAGTCTCCGTAAGAACAACTTGGGGGAGCTAAACTGAATAGCTAAAGATATACAAAGAGAAACGTACAGAAATAGATGAGTGCTGCAGAAGCCCAAGGAAATTCTGAAAGCATGAAAAAAAGAGGGTCCGAGAGAAACAACTGTACATTACAGTGAGCCTGCTGATGGCACATACAATCAGTGATTACAAATACAAGTATTGTGAATATGCTGACAAAGGTTCAGAAGTGTGAGGCTTGTGAAGACCACAGAGGCAACAGGAATCTCCAGGTGGAATGGATGACAGAAGTAGAAGCCTGATTCCAGCATATTAAATATATCGAAGAGCAAAACTTTTGCTAATGAAAATGGCAATGTTCTGAGAGTTGTGTAGATTCAATGAGAATTTTCAAGATTTCAGTAAATCTATAACAGAGAAAAAAAGAGAGTGTGTATCTGTAGAAGTTCTGTTAACTGTCCCTATCCATCGTACATTGATGGTGTTGAGGAATACAGTTCTTTTTATAGTGTTGCCTCACCACATCATAGTTAAGGGTCAACAAACTGGCCAGAATGTCAAATTCAGTTCATGTCTTGATTTTGTAAGTATATTTTCTCAGATCACAATCCAATGTGTGTGAGAGTGTGTGTGTGTGTGTGTGTGTGTGTGTGTGTGTATGGCTGCATCTCCCCTACAACATCAGAATTGAGCGGCTGTGATATATGGCCCATATAGCTGAGAACATTCTCTACCTGGTTCCTTTTGGATGAAATGTGGCACTCTCTGTTCTAGGATGTTGCTTCCTAGAACCTAAAGAGCTTATCACTCAGTTGGCTGGGTCTACATGCCAGCCAAAAGGAAGAAAAACAGAACGGGAGAGGGAATACTCTTGTCCAGTAAGAGAATGACAGGGAAATTGTGTGAATCCCTTTCACTTGCACACTTCCAGTTAGAACTTAATCCCAAGATCACACTACTATGAAGGAGACTAGGTAATGTGACCTACTTGGACAGCATGTGCTGGGCTAAAATCTGGAAGACCAAAAGCCAGAGACTGGATACTGGAGTTGATTAGTAGTGTCTACCAATTACTTCCTTCTACTTGATAACCAATTGTACATTACTGGGTGGACATCTACTCCAGACACTTAAAGAAAAAGAGGTTGACAGTTTTCCAATGTACATAGTAAGAGATGGATCGATTTAGATGATCTGGATAACATTTAAGGTTTAAGTTCAGAAAGACACATACTAAGGGTGAATTGGATACAGAAATCATGAAGAAGTTAGCACTTTCCTGTTGGGAACAATCCTGTTTGAGAGAAATAATTAGAAGGTCACAACTGACCAGGCCTTCCTGCAGACAGACTTTGGACTTAACTATGTTGCAAAAGAATCCTGTTCAAGGAATAATCGGAACACCCTTCCTGGCTGCCTACGACTTTGCGTTCAGCTCATCTTCACCTTGGAGAATAAGAAGGACTCTGGTGACCCACATGCTGTGATGCTGTAAGGTGGGACTGCTCCATTGCCGGTGTTTACCCTCCTCCTGAGTCTCTGTTACATTTTGTTACTGCAGAGCTGCTGAATAAAAGTTGTGGCAGGCTGGGACCTGGGGTCTTTTGCTACCCAGAGTAGCATGGATCAGGCCCAAGCTCAGTTTCTCTAAGCTTCATTTCTGTCTAGATATTATTTTGCTGTGTGTCGTCCACTCACAGGAGACTAGAACCTAAATCCAAAGGTCCTAGTTACGCTCCCTTCCCCCGGATCCCACACTTTCCCACATTTTGGTGTGTTGGAGCTAAACTGCCCTGTTAAAAGTGGGGTGGTATGTGAGAATGCTGAACTAATATCGGCCCTGATGACTAATCACTTTGCCATGAAGTTAGAAAAGCAGAACCGGATGAGGGACATGTGCTACTTCCTGCTCTGCTAGAAAGGTGGGGGTACACACTTGAGTATGTGAAAGCAGAGAGAAGAGCAGTTTGCAAGAATGCCAGTAACATCTGTCCCTGAAGTTCCTTTCCTCTCTGTCTCCCTCTAACACTTTTTGTTTCTTATTTTTTGGGACAGGGTTTCACTAGGTAGCCCAGACTGGCCTCAAACTCACAACTATAGTTCTGCCTCAGCCTCCCAAGTGCTGTGATTACAGGCATGTGGCACCATGCCCAGCCAGTCAACATTCTTACTAGTGGCAAAAGGGGACCCTGAGTAGTGACCTGGGGGGAGTTAGGTGCTATAAGCAGAGAGCTAACACTGGTTTCTTTTTTTCTTTTCTTTTCTTTTCTTTTTTTTTTTGAGACAGGGTCTCGCTTTGTAGTTCAGGCTGGCTCTGAGCTCACTATGTAGCCCAGGCAAGCCTCGAACTCAGCAATCCTCCTGTCTCTGCCTCCCTAGTGCTGGGATGACAGGCGTGAGCCACCACGCCCGGCACTGTGGTATGTGGTATTGATTGCTGGTGGGCGTAAGTCTCCACACCCAGCATTGTATGTGGTTACCGGGGATTGAACTCAGCACCTTGCGCTTGCGAGGCAGGCACCGGAACCGCTGATCTAACCCTCCGGCCCTAACACTGGTTTCTTTTTAGGCCTTACCCTCACAGATAGTCCATAAATGTTTAGTGTTGTTATCTCTCCCAAATCCATGCCCCTTCCTCTGGATACAGTATCAGTTTCAGCAGGAGAACTCCTTCCCACTTCTCAGCCCACCTACTTCTCCTAGGGATTTGGATCTATTCCCTCCACATCAAATCACTGTTTTCCTCTGGGACAGTGTTCAACCCAAAGATAGTTCTGTATGTAGCTTAACTGGGATCAAGGAGATGCAATAAATCATTTTGTGGGACTCTGGGAATAAAGCAGACACTCCTTGCCTCTGGTCTCAAGCATAGAAGGATATGAAGATATTTGCTGTCCCTGCCTTTCCAGAGATCTTCTCCAAGGACTGTACCCACAAAGAGTAGATGATAGACATAGAGAAACTAGGTTCTGGGACATTACTTGCATAAGTGAATCCAGCTGTGCCGGGGATGAATGTTATTCTTAGGATAGTGTTCTACACTGAGTTAATGCATTTTCTTTTTTCTGTTTTGAGGGCTGGGGTGAGAGTAACCTCTTTCAAATTTTTATTCATACAACCTTGCAGTATGAAATGGACATTGGAGTTCATTAGCAGTGTCTATCACTTATTATCTTCTATTTGATAGCCAATTATAGGGTACTATAAATTACTAAAGTACAGTTAATAAAATTTTATTCTAAGTATTCCTTTTTTTTTTTTGGCAGTACTGGGCATCAAACTTGGGCCCTTGTGCATCCAAAGTTGGCACAGTACTACTTGAGCTAAATCCCCAGCCCCAAAATTTTATTCTAATATTTACATTCCTTATGTGGAATTGATACATGTACATAATATATGCTAATTCCTTTTTCATCCCTTTTCCCCCTTTCTTCTATCTATTAATCCCCTTTTGAGAATGATCTATATTCTTTATTCCTATTGCCTATCTTTAATTT
This sequence comes from Thryonomys swinderianus, assembly GCA_004025085.1. Lineage (NCBI taxonomy): Eukaryota > Metazoa > Chordata > Mammalia > Rodentia > Thryonomyidae > Thryonomys > Thryonomys swinderianus. Next base: position 19,523 of record PVIC010008962.1, on the reverse strand, counting down.
TGCTATTTATAACTTGGACTTCTCATTTAATCAGTGAAGTATTTAAGTTTGTATGTCTGATTTATTTCACTTAATCTTAAAGTCTCAAAGTACATACTACATTTCCTTCAAATGACTCAACTCTACCCTTATTTATGGTAGAGTAGTACTCCCTAGTATGTAAATGCCACATTTTATTTATCCATTCACCTATTGATGGACCTACTGGCTGCCTCCAAGATTTAGCTATTATTAACTGTGCTGCATATTATAGAAAGTACAGACACTTGTCTGATGTCCTCATCAGACCTCTTTTACCCATGTTTGTAAACAAGGTAACATTCATCTTTACTTCCCACTTTTCTGTCTTATCACTCCCACCTATACACGCAGGACACTCCTCAGTGGCCTCCTCCTCCAATCGCATCTCAGAGGGTCAAAAACAGCACCTGCTGAATGCTGACTCTCCTGCTTCTGACTGAGATGTTTCCAAACCTGGAACATTCTCGAGGTGCTGCTTTCCAGGGCTGTCTCTTCAGCATGCTCTCCCAGTGCCCTGCAGCAGCATCCTGAGTTCGGCGAACATTTGTAGAAAGTTGGATGTCACAGTACATTTACGTGGCAGAGAGATGAAAGCCTACCAGAGACTTCATTGCCTGTATTGCCCGGCATATCCTAGAGTTCAGTGGTACCAGTGCCCATAACGCTTTCAAATTACGCTCAGATAACCTTAGGGAGAGTGAGCTGGAGCTGGGGCCAACCAGCTCAAATCTGGCTGGCTCCAAGGCAGAAATGGCATGGTGGGCTGGCCATGGCAAAGGAAAGCCTCAACCCATGGCAGCCAGGAAGTGAGGAAAGAGACAAGAAAGACCCTGGGGGCCAGATTACACCCTTGCAGGTCACTCGCATAGTAAACACCTCTAACCAAACCAGGTTCCACCTCTTAATAGCATAATTTGGCCACAGTATTCATCAATGGATGAATGTGCTGCTTAATATAGTACCCCTATTATCCAATTACCTTCAAAATAGATGAGAACATGGTAGGGGGATCTTTAGATCTATACCATAACACACACATTCATCTCTAAAGGGTTTGTGTTGAACATTCTGGAAAACCTCTTAGCTTTTTTTTTTTTTTCCTTTTTGAGACGGGGTCTCGCTTTGCAGTTCAGGCTGGCCCTGAGCTCACTATGTAGTCCAGGCAAGCCTAGAACTCAGCAATCCTCCTGCCTCTGCCTCCCGAGTGCTGGGATTACAGGCGTGAGCCACCACGCCCAGCTCTTAGCTTTTAAATTATAGATATTGGATGCTCTATCCCAGTAATGAGAAAGTGACTCATAACAGTGTCACACTTTCGCCCCGTGAGTCTCCTCCCCGGTGGTTATATTGTGATTTCTTCCTCCTGGTCTCCAAACCCAGCATTCATTCACACGTCTCTGCTGAGGGAAACCTCTGCCCCCACAGCAGCTTTACTGGACTCTCTGTCCTGTGTGGCCAATCGCTGACCCACAGGAAACAAATCCCCAGGGTGTGTGCTGACCAACTCCGCACAGCAGCACATTGGTATTTCCGCCCCCAGCCCTCCCCTGCTCTCTCAAGTGACAGGCAGATGACAGCCCAGAGAATTCCCCCTGTGGAGCAACATATACACCAAGTTCCCCAAATTGACTTGATGAAGCCCGAAGCTGTGGTGTGAAAGAAATAGGCTTCCCTAAGTTTCCCATGGTGAGGACAAGGGGCACACAGCGCAGCAAGGACCCCGTCAGAGATTTCATCACCAAATCCTCTCTCCAATTCCTTCTTAAATCTTTGGAGATCAGGTCCTACGATTTCACATCTAGTGTATCTTTTTGACTTAATCCAAATCTATATTTTAATATCCTGTTACACATAGGGAGCAAGGAGAGTAACAGAGAAATGGAGCTGGACCCCTCCAATGTAGTTCCTGATCGTGTGTGTTCTTGTGACCTAAAACTACTGTCCTCCCAAACTATCTCTAGGCCTTTCAGGCTGAAGAAGTCTACTATAATACAAAGGTCTTACTAAAAATGATGTTGAAATTGAACATAAAATGTTCAATTGGAGGTCGCATCCTTAAACTCGGATCTTTTGTTTTTTTTTTTTGAGACAGGGTCTCGCTTTTGTAGTTCAGGCTGGCCCTGAGCTCACTATGGTGCCCAGGCAAGCCACCTCGAACTCAGCAATCCTCCTCTCTGCCTCCCGAGTGCTGGGATTACAGGCGTGAGCCACCACGTCCGGCATTGTAGTATGCGGTGTTGACTGTTGGTGGGCGTGTCTCCACGCCCAGCATTATGTGTGGTTACCGGGGATCGAACTCAGGACCTTGCGCTTGCGAGGCAGGCGCGGGAACCACTGAGCTAACCCTCCGGCCCTTAAACTCGGATCTTACGCCTGTCTTTCCCTGGGCTCCACTAGATGTGTGTCTGACTCATTGAGGGCTCACCGATGATTTTTGCCTAGCCAGCGTTCCTTCTCCTGGTAACAGAAGTCAGCATTTCATTTTGAAGAATTGCTCCTTCCCTGTGTGGTTTATTTAAAGTGATTGCGTATACAGATTCCAGAATTTGCCTTGTGACTTAAGGCCTGTGAAATGATAAGTGATGTCCCTCCGGTGGCGGTTATCTTTTTGAGAAAGGATATATTGTAATCCAAGAGTCTGGGGCAGAGGCGGGCGGATGGAAGAAACAGATTGTCTTAGTTACTTACTTTTCTCTCACTGCTGAGACAAAACACTTCGACACCTGAAGTTTTAGGGACAAAAGTTTATCTGACTCAGTTTGTAGAGGTTTCAGCCCACAGTTGGCTGGCTCCAAGGCCGAGTGGCACGGCAGAGGGGCATCGCAGAGAAAATAATAGTTCACAACGGGCAGAAGGTAGCAAAGTAGGAGACCTTTGCAGCTTCTTTCTGCCCATTTTGCACTCTGTCTAGGCCACTGGGATTAGGGCAAAGCCAAACCAACCAGCAGACTGATTTAGTAATCACACACCCTTAATCCCAGCACCACACACTCTAGATCCAGCCACCCCTAAAAAAGCCCCACCTACACTGCACAAGGTTTTGGGGAGACATCTAGACATAACTGTAACATGGATCATCAACAAGTAAATAAAAAATAAAAGAGTATACAAGGGTAACAAACAATCTGAGAAGAAAGAAGTCAGGAGCCAGGCAGGAGACCGTTTTGAGGGGGTGGTCAGGGTAGCTGTCAGACCAGCACAGCTTTTGAGCGCAGTCCGGCAGTGGGAATTAGCCGTGTGGTCCAGAGAGGGACAGGCCGGTGCACAGCCCTGGGGTAGAAGTCAGCCTGCTTGCCAGGGAAAGAGCAAGGAGGACTCAAGGAAGAACAAGGAGGACAGAGGGACAGGAGCGAGGAAGCCAGGGGGAAGGCAGCAGTGCAATTGCGAGAATATTGGAAGGCCAGACCGTGCAGGGCTTTGGCTTTTACTCTGAGTGACGTGGGAAACTACTGGAAAGGTTTGGAGCAGAGAAGGGGTTTGATCCGACTTGAATTTTGTGAAGGTCGCTGTGGCTGCTGCAAGGGACAGAGGCTGGGAGAACAGAGAGACCATCTAATGGGCGAGTCAGTCTCGGTGTCCTGCTACAAAATTCCAACCCCAGGATCTTGAGTCTGGGATAACAGCGATGTTTTCGGAGGCAGAACTGGAAGGGTAGGGTTGTTACTGCGATGGTGACACTGTAGGAAACATGAGATCAGAGGCAGGGCCGGGCACGTTCAAGAAGAGGAAGTAACTGGGTGACAGAAGAGAGGGCGAGTCTAGCAGACTGGTTACTCGGGCCTGCCGGGTCACAGATTAAGGAATCCTTTGGTGGGGGAAAGGCCAGTCAACTTCACCAGTCAGACTCCTGCCCTTGAGGCCCGAGGTGTGGTCCCCTCAGCCTACAGTCCCCCGCCCTGTGGTCTCCCCCACAGGCTGGACCACACTCTGTCCATCGGGCCCCTGCTCCTCTTTCCCCAACTCCCCCGCCCCTCTCCGCCATTCCAGGGCGAGAGACCAGGCTGCTCCCTAGGGCAGCGCTCATTTCCTCGCGGGCAGTCGGTGGCACCCGCCCCCCTCAGCCCAAAGCCTCGCACCGACACAAAGGACAAATATACCAGCGGTTTTGGCGTCTGGTCAGTGGGACCCCTAAGGGCAGCGGGGGTGGGACGGCCCGCTGCGATGCGCCCCTCGCCATGACGGCCCCGAGAGGTGCCAAGCGGCCGGGCCGGGGATCCTCCCTGTCCCGCCTCCTCGGGCTTCGCGCTCCGCCCCGCTGCCAGTGGCGCCGCCCCGTCGCTGCCCAGGCTTCACTCCCCCGGGTCCTTCCGAGGTGGTGGCTCCCGGAGGCTGCAGGCGCGGGAGCCGGAGCTCGGGGCTCAGGTGAGGAGCGCGCCGGGGTCGGGACCGAGGGCCGCGCGGGCTGGAGCTGGCGCTGGAGCTGCAGCGCCCCGGCCGGGCCCGGCCTCGCCCGCGTCTGCAGCCAGGCCCGCCGGAGCACGCAGATGAGACATCTCAAAAACGAAAACACGCATTTCATTTTGAATTGTGGTTTCGGTTTTCCCGGATACTCGGGGCCGCGGCCTGCTGAGACCCGGACTCTGCGGGACTCGCGTGCCCGGCGCCAGGCCTCCCTCGAGCCCTCGGAAGGTGTGCTCCGCAGATGTCGTTTCGGGGGTCGCTTTACGCGTGACGTGCTCAGAAATATAGCAGTAGTGAGTTCCTACCCTCCTTGAATACGTAAGGCACAGTATTTATACACGGCTTGGGGACCTGGTATGTTTTTAATTTTATAGGATACAACATTTCCATCGTATGCTACTGTTCAACCTTGGGCACGTTAGCTAACTCCTTGTGGCCTTCTCTATTTGCAGAAGTGGGGACAGTCACACTACCTACTTGGGCGGATGGCTGTGTAGACTAAGCGTCTTAGCACGAGTAGCTCACACGGGCTGTCACCAGGGTAAGGATTCAGTAGCTGGTAGCCCTCATCCTGCTGACCCTCCACAAAACGAGCCATGCGGTGCTGCATGGAGGGGAATCCATCAGTCCTCCCACTGCCTCAGAAGGGGGACGGTAGTGACCAAAGGGAAAAATAGACAGTAGACACTTGTATAATTTCAAAGTTATGTGTGGAACTGGGAGGACAGTGCCTCAGAATGGGCAAAGGCACAGACACTGCACGCTGGCCGTTATTTATTGTGCACACGCAAAAATTGGAGGGAGGATCAGGTGACTTGGGGGGTGATCCTGTGTGGATGAAATCTTATGCTGATGGGGATATTAGGTCATGAGAATCGCATGTTGATGCAGGTGGTAAGGAGAACATTATTACAGTAGTAGGTGGGCCAAGATAGCAGGTGAATAAATATCTGTCCTCCTAGAGGAAACTTCTCTCTCCTTCCCTCTCTCCCTCTCTGTCTCTGTCCATCTGTCTGTCTGTCTCTCTCTCTCTCTCTCTTAAATTACTACACAATTCTCAAAGGACCAGGATACACTTGCTTTTGAGCCTCACAGCATCACCAGACCATTGAGGCCTCAACTTGTGGCCAGAGGCGAAATGGAGTTAGGTTTCTTCCTGCCACAGCCGGTTCCCCAGCTAGGTAACACTGGGCCTTAGCCAGCTATAGTTGTTGTTTTTTTATTTTTGTTTTTTGGGTTTTTTTTTTTTGAGACAGGGTCTCACTTTGTAGGATAGTTCTATTTTAATTATGAAACGATTTTTCTTCACAAATATGTAGAGTGGCTCTGGTCAATGGTGAAAGTTTTTTTCTTTCCATAATTAATGTAATTTCTATAGTATTACTTCCAAGAAGTTTCTGAAGTAGTTGAAATATAATATATTGATATATTGCTCATTTTGTCCCAAAAATTGTACTAATAAATATGTAGGTCCTTGATTAAGTATGGTTTCCAGAAAACACACACACACACTAAAGTTAATGTTTAATATGGGAGATGCTATAGCCAAAGGCTCTATAGCTGTATGCGAATCTTTTACGAATAGTTACTAGTATTTTCCTACTGTCATACACACGTTCTTTTTAAAGTTATCAGTATTCTATGGGCTTCTCTGCTCATATTGCTTAGCATTTAATTAGGGTCAAAGATGTGTCCTTTTGAGCCAACATTATTAATTCCTGTCTTTGTACCTAGTTGTTGATCTACATATTTTTATAAAATAAGTGTAGTATCTGACAATACATTCCAGCTGCTTGGGCCTCTGTGTACAAGTAGTGCTGCTCTGGAACGTGGGGCCCGAGGAGTCCCATCCAGGCCTGGGATAGCGTGTTCATTGTCGACAGCCAGGACTCCAGTTATATGATCATATGTGTCCGGAGGAACAAGTTGGACCATTTGCTTTTGTCGTAGTGATATAGTTAAGATTTTACACATAAGCTGATGTTTAGCCTTCTGTTTGTGATTTGAAAAAGAAAGTGAATTTTTCTGCAGGTAAATGTCCTAATTTCCCAAGGAAAAAAGTTTTTGGCAGTATTGGTTATGGAATTCAGGGCACTCTTATCACTGAGCTGCATGATCATCTCTTCTTCCGGTTTTATTCTGAGACAAGAAGCTTGTTGAGTTGCCCGGCCTGGCTTCAAACTGGTGGAGAGCCTCCTTCCTACCTTAGTCCCACATGTAGCTGAAATTACACACAGTGTGACTCTATGCCCATCCTCACGTCGAGTTTTAATTAAATAACATTTTGGAGCTGGACATGGTGGCAAATGTCTGCAATCTCAGCATTCTCTGAGGAAGAGGGAGGATAATTAGAAGTTCCGCCCAACTTGGCAACTTTATGACTTAGTAAGACCCTGTCTCAAACAAAAAATAAAGAAGGGTTGCCAAAAAAAACTCCACACAAAAAATTGACTTGGTTTTTAGGACTGAACAGTGCATACTTTTTTAATTGTAAAATACAAAATAAACAAAACAACCCTCCCCTCAGGATTCCTGAAGATTTTACTTTGTGGCAGAGGAACTACATTCCTTCCAATGTTCTCTGAGTCTTGGAGTTGTAAGTAAGACCACGCTCCATGAGCTACTGACTGTCTGCCAGTCACAAATGAAGTTGAACTCCCAGCTAACAGAATTACATACACAGATGCATCAAGCTGTTTCACAAGTAAAGATATGCCAGGTGTTTCCACAAAGGAATTAAGGTTAGTTCACAGCAAAGCCGCATAAATTAGTAACAAGAGAATGCAGAAATGTGAGCACAGAAAATGAGTGGGGGGAGAGAATAGTAGTGTGCTAATTCTGTCTGGTAGAACTTTCTGGAGAAGTGGAAGTGTGCTATATTTTACTGATTTACATTTAAATAGTCATGTATCTAGCGACGTGTCTACCTTACAGGACTGTGAAGGTCTAAATTGTTTTTGTAGTTGAGATTAACATTTAACTCTAGGAAAGTAAATTTGATAATAAACATGGTTCTTATCATTTAGTCCCTCAAATCATTAATGGACTTGACAGAGCCTTTCATCAGACTCAGTTATAAGGACAATTTCTGTGGACTTTATTTTATCAATTTTTTATTATTGCATTGTTTGTATGGAGTTGATAGGTGTACATAACACATCTCAATTCTCTTTTGAAACCCTTCTCACTCCTCTACCCCTTCAAACTCTTGATCCCCTTCCTATTTGAAAAAGATCTGTCTCCATACTTCCTATTATCTGCCTGCTATTTTGCTCTTTATTTATGTTTTGAGAGTCTTGTATAAGAAAAACCATGCAACATATTTAAGCTTGTGCATCTCGTTCACGTAACTTTATAATTTCAAGATGCATCAATTTTCCTACAAATGACTCAAGTTTATCTTTTTTATAGCAACACAGTACTCCACTGTGTATAAAAACTACATTTCCTTTATGCATTCATACGGGCTTGCTGCTTCCAAGATTTAGTTATTATAAACTATGCATCTATAAATATGGGTGTGCTTGTGTCAGTGTATATGATATCCTTAGCTTTTTTTGGAAGATATTTAAAGGGAGCTATCTAGAGCAAATGGAATTTCTACTTTGAGTTTTTTTTTTTGTTGTTTATTTGTTTGTGGTTTTTTTTGCTTTTTTTGAGGCAGGGTCTCGCTTTGTAGTTCAGGCTGGCCCTGAGCTCACTATGGTGCCCAGGCAAGCCGCCGCGAACTCAGCAATCCTCTTGTCTCTGCCTCCCGAGTGCTGGGATTACAGGCGTGAGCCACCAGGTCCGGCACCGGCATTGTGGTATGCAGCGTTGATTGCTGGTGGGCCTGTCTCCACGCCCAGCATTATATGTGGTTACCGGGGATCGAACTCAGGTCCTTGCCCTCGCGAGGCAGGTGCCGGAACCACTGAGCCAACCCTCCAGCCCCAGTTGTTCATGTTTTGATCTTTTATCTGGAGGCTTTTTTTAAAAAAAGTTTATTCTATATTCTAGTATCAATTCTCTTTCTGAGTAATAGCTGAGAATAATTTCTTCCCTTTCTGTAGGTTGAATGGTCCTTCTGTTGGCTGTTTCCTTTGCTACACAGAGGTGCTACAGACTTCAGCATTGGGACACTTTGATATATTTTCCTACAAAAGTCTATTCTATTCAGACTAATGCGTGTTTTGCTTGTGCTTCTTTTGACTGCACTTGGAAGCTGTGCTGAGTGTGTTCACCCCATCAGACAGCTTATCATGTCCTGTGGCATTGGGCCAAAAAGTACCTATGTTTCCGCAGTAGGGGCAGTGGTGGTGGTGGTGGTGTGTGTGTATACTTGAGGACATGTATGGGACTCCAGAATATCTTGATCTCAACCCAGTTTTTAATTGAGTTGCACACTGTGCTACAATCATCTAGTTTATTGAGCAGCTCTCTTCTTATCCTTCCAAGCTTAAATATACTCGACATTTATTCTTCAGTAGGAATAATCTGTTGGATATCATAACATTTCCCTCATATTATCTCAAGATCTTTTTTTTTTTTTTTTGAGACAGGGTCTCGCCTTATAGTTAGGCTGGCCCTCAGCTCACTATGTAGCCCAGGCAAGCCTCGAACTCGGCAATCCTCCTGCCTCCCGAGTGCTGGGATTACAGGCGTGAGCCACCACGCCCGGCACTGTGGTATGTGGTATTGATTGCTGGTGGGCGTGAGTCTCCACTCCCAGCATTGTATGTGGTAACCAGGGATCGAACTCAGGACCTTGCGCTTGCGAGGCAGGCGCCAGAACCACTGAGCTAACCCTTCGGCCCTCAAGATCTTTTTTTTTTTTTTCTTTTGCAGTACCGGAGATCGAACTCGGGCCCTTGTGCATCCAAGGTTGGTGCGGTACCACTTGAGCTAAATCCCCAGCCCTCAAGATCATTTTTAATAAAAGATAGATTGCTTTTGAAATGGCTATGAGGAGGGATTAAGGTTGTAGAGCAGATGAGCAGGACTAGGAGTGGCTTTTGTTCTGAAAATGGTAAAAACAGGGACACATTCTACTTGTTTGGCCTGGTGCCTACGGCCTGCGTAGCAGCAGCTTCCCAGCGATGATGACCTGAGCTGTGACCTAGTTTGCATGCTGTCTGTTCCCAGGAATCAGATTTATAGTCACTGTGAGAAAAGATGAAATGAATGTGGAAGAAACTCAGTTATTTGGGAAAAAATAATTTTTCATGTCATATACTAAAATGCAATTTAGATTGATTAAAAAATCTGGTCTTAGGGTGTAGCTTAGTGGTAGAACACTTGCCTATCATGTACAAGATCTTGTTTCAATCATTAGCACCACACACACACACACACACACACAACAATAATAACAGTAATAATAGAATAAAAATATAAAGGGTAAATAAAGAAGCAGACATGATGGCTCATGCCTATAGCTGTCTGGGAGGCTCAGGCAGGAAGATCACAAATTCAAGGCCAGTCTAAGCAACGTAGTGAGACCATGTCCTAAAATAAAATAACTAGGGATGTAGCTCAGTGCAAAACACTGGATTCAATCCTCAATACAAAAAAAAAAAAAAAACCTAAGAAAAAAATGTATGTATGTGTCTCTTGGGAAAATAAAACAAATATAATACTAAATGACAACTTAAAATAGTTTTGTGTTTGACCATTTATATTAAACTTTTGAAATTAAAAAAAAAAATCTAGGGCCAGAGATTTAGCTCAGTGGTTCTGGCGCCTGCCTCACAAGCGCAAGGTCCTGAGTTCCATCCCGGTAACCACATAGAATGCTGGGCGTGGTGGCTCACCCCTGTCATCCCAGCACTCGGGAGGCAGAGACAGGAGGATTGCTGAGTTCGAGGCTTGCCTGGGCTACATAGTGAGCTCAGGGCCAGCCTGAACTACAAAAGCGAGACCTTGTCTCAAAAAAAAAAAAAAATCTAAATCTTCTTATTGTGAGGTTAGGTCCTAGATATTTTGAGATCTAAAGCTAAAGAATAAAAATTTCTCCTGCATTCCTTTTGAATGTAAATGGGTCTTGGAGAAGGGAGAGGTGTGAGATGTGAGAGGTGTGAGTCTTGTGTTAGCTTTCTGTCACTGTGACAAGAAGTACCTGCAATAATGTAGAAGGTAGAAAGTTTTACTGAGGCTCACAGTTTCAGAGGTGTGAGTCCATGATCAACTGGGCTACTGTGTTTGGGCCGGAAGGGAGGCAGCACATCATGGTGAGTGTGCATGGTAAAGGCAGCTGCCTGCCTCATGGCAATGAGGGAGCAAAGAGAGAGAGAGAGAGAGAGAGAGAGAGAGAGAGACAGGGTGTGACTCATGTCTCAATATTACCTTCATGGTCTCACAACCCCATGACCTAACTTCTCTCAGTGAGGGCCTCCAGATAATGCCACACACAGGAGTCTTTTGTGGACCTTCAGCCCAAACAATGGCAAATGTTGAAAAGCAGAGTTTCTCCAAGGGAGGCTACTGAACAACTTTCTGCCCATGATATCCTGGACACCTGACGAAAATGCTTCTTAGTTATTGCTCCATTCTAGCCTTAATGAATCATGATCTGGGGATGGAGCCCAGAAATACACAGTTTTCAATAAGCAATTCCAGAGTTATGGCAAAGGGGAGTTGAAAGTACTTGAGAGACTCAGAACTTGGGTAAAGAAAAGAAGTTTATTTGCTAGTGAAGGTCAGCCACAAGGTAAACCAGTTCCACTCAGCTTGACTGACCCCCATTGCAGTTTTTCCAACAGTTTTAAAGAAATGGGGAGGGGTAACACTTTGATTTACAATCACAGACTTTTTACAGATCTGCATGTCAGCTAGCAGGACCTTATCAGGGTCCAACCAGTTTCCACGGTTATAGGTAGTTACTTTTCAGGAAAGCAGTGAATCTCATGAGTAGGGGGAGGAGCTGGAAAGAAGGCCAGAAGGTCACCATTGGTTAAACACAGGTATGCTGGGAGTCAGCAGGGAGGAATCTTCTAGGAGAAGATTGATTAGCAATTAAAGAAACCAGGCTCTACAGGGTAAGCAAATGGCTAGCTAAACTTGGGCTACTGTCATTCACGATTCTATTTCTGTGACATATTGGAAGGAAGGTCGGCACCAGCTCGGTCCCAGCTAAGGCAATTATGTTTCCCGGGGCATTCCTGCAGTCAGGTTTCCCAGGACACCAGGATTTCTTTGGTTCTGTGCCACCGTTATGCTACGTCATCTTTGTTTTCCTTCTCTTTCCTGTTCCCCTTATCTCTCTTCTTCCTTCATGCCTCTCACTCCTGTTCACCTGTTTGCTGCTCCTTCTTTTCCTTAATACTGGGAATCCAGAGTAGTAAGTAGCCTGTTGGTTTTTTGTTTTTTTGCCAAAATAAATTGAGGTCTTCTGGAAACTCTCAGGAGGGAGGAAAAGGCGTGTCATTCTTATTGCTTTACTCTTCCCCATTAAAGAAGGGCAGATTATGAATTTAGAGTTAGGGTGCAGCTTAGCAGTAGAAGCCTTATTTAGCATGCACGAGGCCCAGGGTTCAATCCTGAGCACAGCAAAAAAATTAAATTAAGCTAAACTAAATTAAGTTAAATGAGAAAGATCCTTCCCAACCAACAGTTTTCTGAAGCCTGTCTTTTCCATGAGACATCCAGTTTCTAGCTACCCTACTGCAGGAAAGGAATTTTGGAAATGTCCCAAGGAAGCTGGCCATCAACAGTTCTACAGTGGAAGATACCTAGGGGCTCTTTGCTGGAGACATTTGTGGAAATGATGGGACAGGAAGTGGTAAAAGAGAATGTGGGGGAGACTAGGGTGGTGCTTTATGAAATTTGGGTTGACACCACCAGAACGCTGAACCTCTTTGTTTTTTGTCTTCACAGCCACTAAAGGGAGACACCAAGATGAATGCAGAGGTGAGTCCTTTACAATATTCCCCTCCAGCCTACCTATATGATCTTGGCTCTAATGATACAAGAAGAATTAGGCCCCTCTGAGTTTTTAATCTGTATCTACCCAGCTTCATCTCCAATTGAACCCACCCATTTCAGCTAATCTTGAAACAACACTCGGAGGCTGAGGGAGATGGTGGGGTGGGGTGGGCCTGGGCCCAGAGGCCTACTTTGTGTTATGTGGGGACTCGGACCTGTCTACATTGTCTCCTTTGGTACTCTTGCTTCCTGTTTTTTGATCTAAGGTGGTGTCTGGCTTGTTTATCCTTTTTTCTCTCTCTCTCTTTTTGTTTTATCTATTTTCCCCTTCCCTTTTCAACACCCTTCCCAGTCTAGCTTGGACCTTGAGTTTCATCACTTCAATCACTATTGGCCTGCGTTCATTCCTTCAACTCCTTTCCTCCTCATCCTGGTCACCACCGCCCCTCCCCCACACACCCAGATACTTCCTGGAGGGATGGTGGCCATAGGAGAGCCACTGTTTGCAGCTGTCTCAGGACCCTTATGCAGGGACTCAGCACACGCAGCTCTCTTTCTCATTGCCCTGGACAACCAAATCCAGTCTGTGTTGTTCTACTGAAGCTCTGTACTCTTTACAACCCCCTCCTCGCTCTGGATCACTTTACAGAGAAATATGTAAACATTCCACCTGACATCGCCTCTCTCGCTTCGTACCTCTTCAAGTGTCTTGCTCCTTTTTTTTTTTTTTTTTTTGAGACAGGATCTCACTTTGTAGTTCATGCTGGCTCTGAGCTCACTATGTAGCCCAGGCAAGTCTCAAACTCAGCAATCCTCCTGTCTCTGCCTCCCAAGTGCTGGGATGACAGGCGTGCACCACCACGCCCGGCACTGTGGTATGTGGTATTGATTGCTGGTGGGCGTGAGTCTCCACACCCAGCATTGTATGTGGTTACCGGGGATCAAACTCAGGACCTTGCGCTTGCGAGGCAGGCGCCAGAACCACTGAGCTAATCCTCCGGCCCTGTCTTGCTCCTTTTGTTGCATGGAAGGGATGTTTATCAGAAAGAGAAACTGAGCAATGGAAACTTTTAAGTGAATGTGCCTTTTGGTCATTTTGTTTTGAGATAGGGTTGTGCCCCGTAGTCCAGCTCAGCTCCGAACCAACTCTATGGCCCAGGCTGGCCACAAACTCACGCTCCTCCTGCCCCAGCCTCCTGAGTGCTCGGATTACAGGTACACACCACGGTGATCAGCCCTAACGTGGCTTTTTTCCTGTAACCCAGATGAAGGACGATCTTCCCAGCTGGGTGGTTCATTGGCTCAGAGATCCCATCAAGGGCCCAGGATCTTCTCCTCCCTCTACTCTCAATCCTAGTGTTGGCTCCATGTATGCCATTCTCCTTGTGGTTATGGCACAGCTTCCAGTTACATGCAGGGCTGCACCCTTCCTATTCTCTTCCAGCAAGAGAAAGAAGCTGCAGGAAGCCACTTCTTCATCTCCTGTGCTTTCTCATCTCTGCACAGCCAGCAGCCTGTTGCTCTTTGTCATCTGAGGATCCCAATGGCACCCTAAACTCATGGCAGTCCAAGCTGGGCTGCCTTTTCCCTGTCCAAATCTCCTTCACTTGGGTCTTTCAGGAGCACACTCCGACGCCAGCTACTAAATGCACAAGCTTGTACTGGCTTTGAGACTTGGCTTGAAGGCTGTAATAGTGAAGAATGTTATAGATGTGGTAGTTGTGTTTGTGGAATTTATTGATCCATGAGACCATAATATGTACTACATTTTTCCGTTGTTTTACTTTTTTTGCCTCTTCATTTTTTTCTTTTCTTATTGAAGTCTTTTCTTCCTCGCCTTTATTCTGAATACTTCCCCTCTGGATCATCCCCTCCTTGCTTAGGCAGAGAAGAGAGACCTGCATGTCATACTGTCTTTGCTGGCCTGAAAAGACCCTCATTGCATTTATCATTATCATTATTATTATTATGCTAGGGATATTGCATTTATTATTACTGTATTTATTATTGCATTATTACTATTACTGTACTAGGATTTAGCACAGGGATTTGCATTTACTGCATTTATTAGTATTGCTATTACATTTATTATTATTATTATTATTATTGTTTGTATTTATTCACAACACTTAAGTTTTTATATAAACACTGTTTAAATTTATGCAGAGGAAACTTGAATTTGGGTTTGTGTGTGTGTGTGCAGGTCTGTGAGTTAAAACACATGCAGTTATTTGTGTGGCTGTCACCACAGTCAGATCCGAAACCTCACCTCACGCCACCCCCTTCTGTTGCCCCTTCATAATCCCTGCCCCTGCTGCTTCTGACTCCTGCAATCCCTACGTGCCATTTACACAATGTATTTTGTTATAGTTCATGTCTTACTGTCTTTCTTTCTTTCTGCTCTGTTGCATTTCAAGGTATCACACAGTTCATCTGCTACATATTCATTTATTCCTGCCTGAAAGACCCAGGGCGAGATGTTGTTATGACTCGTGTTTTGGAGGTGAGGAAAACGAATGGAATATAAATGGTCCTAAGAAACAGGAACCGGAAATCAAGAGACAGGGTGGGGATGAAGACCCGATGTGGCTTGAAGGCCTTTATTTCCATCTAGATCCAGCTAATCCAGTCTATGTAGTTGTTTTGCTGTTTTTGCTGCAGGAAGAGCTTTTAGGGCCCTCTCTTTAGAAGGGACACCTCTCAAGTGTGAATCTCTGAGCCCTTTCTTTACCTCTTCTCTGGTTACCTTCTGTCCCCCAACTTCGAATACATCTGTCTGTGCACCTTGTTCACTTTAGTGTCTCCAAGCATCTGGCTGATGTCAGAGTTTGTCCTCACTGAGTGTTAAGGCCGTGTCTAGATGTCCGCCCAAAGCCTTCACGTGGTCATAGGTGGGGCTTTTCAGAGGTGGCTGGATCTAGCTTGTGTAATATTGGGTTTATGGGTGCGTGGCGCTGGGATTGATTCATAGTGTGATGCTAGGCCTAAGGGAGCCCCGCCATGACTGTGAGTGCTGCCTGCCAGATAGAAATAAGGGACAGAATAAGGGCTCTTCTGTAGCTCGCTGCCTTCTGCCTGTTTCTCTTCTGCGATGCCCCTCAGCCGTGCCACCTCCCATGGAGCCAGCCATGAACTGAAACCTCTACAAACTGTGAGCCTAAGTAACTTTTCCTCCATTAACTCTGGGTGTCAAGTACTTTGCCCCAGCAATGAGAAAAGTAACTAAGTCACCGAGTGTCAGTTGACTAAGTGATAGCCTGGGTCAGAGGCCACTGAGCGGCCTTGGAATGAGACCCAGAGCTTGGGTGGTCAGTGGAAACGGGGATGAAGGAAGTCTCAGGGCAGAAGTTCTTGAAGAAGACTAGCTGTGCCGCCGATGCTAGCAGGAGTGGGAAGGTGCACAAGGACCTCCAGGCACAATTAGCCCTTTGATCTCAGAGAATGTTTCATAAGACAGTGACAGCCAGAACCACAAGCTTTTCTGTCTGGCAGCCTGGCAGGAGTTGGGAGGCCTCTAGCCTTTGCCCAGAAGTTCAGAGGACAACGGGTCAGGGGTGGTAGATGACGGGGGCTCGGCAGAGCATGAAGATCCAAGTCACAATGAGCCAGCCAGCAAGTAATGCCCCATTCTGGGACTGAAACTGGGAGGAGGGGACGATGTCTTTGGTAGAGGGTGGCCGTGAAGGCTGTCAGCTTGAGGGATCGTTGGCTCTGGGAATAGGGGACAGACAGAACAGAGGGTTGGGGATGAGCTTTGGAACAGGGCCAGGAGGAGGAAGGAAGGTGGTAAATTGTGAAGAGAAAACCGTGGTGCTGTGAGGTGAGAGAAGACGAAGGAGAGAGTTCAAAGCAGGTCCACGTGAGTGCCCAGCGTGTGAGAGTCCAGGAGGGTGGGGCCATGGCGCCTTTGAACCTGTGGTGCAGGGCCTCGGATGGCCCATGGACCACATGCTTTAGAGAAACACACATACGGGACTGGGAGAGGCCAGAGGAGCGACAGTTGTCACCCACAGGTGTGAGGAATCTAGATGATTTGGGGACAGTAGACAGAGCACTGTTGGGACAGAGAGTCCCAGAGGCAGGACAGCAGGGGCCATCTAGCACTTTGGGGGAAACCCGGGAAGGACGAGGAGGGACCAAAGGCGATGCCACCCACACAGCTCCCACCCTCTCGGGGGATCCCTGCACTAGGTGTAGCTAATAGCAGTGACTGTTTCTGTCTGAGTAGATAATACATGCTTGCATTTCAGAGTTTTAAAGGTTAATAAGAAACTAAACTCTCCTCCTGGTGTTCTGCTTCTTAGCTCCTAATAGAACATACCACCAGTACCTTCCAGGTTCTTGGGTCTCCTGTAGGGAGATGCTCAGAACATGCACTACATACTTTCCCTTCACCTTTCCTTCTTTATTTATGCTAAGGATGGTGCATGGCTCCACTGTTCAATACTTTGCTTTTTAACCCAATGATTTATCTCAGACGGGGCTTGTTTTCAATACATGAAGTTTCTATGTACTTTTCTGTAGCTGTGTACTAGTCTATTCTGTAACGTACACCCACCTGCTTTATACATTATTTGGCCTTTGTGGATGTAAGTAAGGATGCAATAAGGTTAAGCCATGCCACTAGTGTAGCTGTGGGATCCAGTCTTCCCGGTGGATTTAACGGTGGAGTGAAGGATATTTGCAATCTACCTATGCTAAACATTTCCAAACTGCCCTCCATAAATGAAGTTGCCTATTTTTCCACTTATATTTGCTTTCCTTCTGTTCTTCCCCTCCTTCTTCTTTCTTGGTACTGGAAATTGAACTACATTTCCAGCCTTCTAAAAATTTTTCATTTTGAGACATGGTCTTGTTAAGTTGCTAAATTGTCCAGAGTAGGTCCAAATAGGATTCTTTTGCTTCAGTCTTTGAGAGTGCTGTAATTACAGGTATGTACTAATCACATTTGGTTTGGGTGCCTTTTTGTTTGTTTTCCCATCTATGATAGATTTCTGTTGCTGTTACAAAGTGTCTGGAGAAATCAATTTATAAGGGAAATGGGTTTATTTTGGTTTATGGTTTCAAAAAGTTTCAGTCTGTGGTTTCTTAACCTGTGTGCTTTGGGCTTTGGTAACCCAGTCCATCATGATGGGACATGTGACAGAGACACTGTGCCTGGTGGCAGCCAGAAGCAAAGAAAAAAGGGGGTAGCAGGGCTCGGATCTCCATATTCTCTTCAAGGGCAGTGATCTGACTTCTCCCAAATAGGCTCAGGTTTTTCAAAGTCCCACACCTCCCATTGGTGCCCAGACAGGAAGCAACCTATAAACAAACTATGTGTTCATGTGGCCATCGGAAACATTTCAGATCTGGCTGTAGTCTACTTTCCTCTCTAGCATGTGAAGATCTCTACTTTCCCTTCTAAAGCATTCTACTGTCATACTGTTTGGGCCTTGCAAATAGTAGGTGAAAAATACAAGCTTGGACTTGACTTTCTTTCTCCCAAAGCAGTGGTCTCGCACCTACCTTCATGCCTCATACATGATTTTTATATTAGTGATGTTACATTTTCTTCTACATTTTCCACCTCTGAACCCCTCCTGTTTTTTTTCTGTGTTGACAGAATCCATTCTCTTAATTCTAATTTTCTGTGAATTACATTTTCAGGCCTGAAGTACCCAACATTTTCCCATGTCCTTATTGCCTGGCAGAAAATAAGTCTGGAGTCACAATCCCCAGTGTTCCTGTGTGTGTGTGTGTGTGTGTGTGTGTGTGTGTGTGTGTGTGTAGGCAGCCAGTTAGAATCTTCTGCCTGATATAGGAGCTGAAGAGAGGGACTTTAACATGTGAAATGTTATAACTTTAAGATAGACTCTGATGATTAAAACTATCCAATAAAAAGCCTTAAAACTGTCTATAAAAAGTTAGCTAATAGAATTATAAGAAATTCTCTTATTTTTTAAAGGTCAGAGAGAGAAATAAGACCGGATTAAGTAAATTAAAAAGATTTGAACTGGGTTTGGATTGAATCTCAGCCATATCAATAACCTGCGTTAATTCTTAATACTGTAATTAAAAGGTAAAGATTGCTAGATTGAATCAAAAAGTGACACCTACCTATATGCTGTCTATAAAATACTCGCTTTAGATTTAAAAAATCACCCATAGATTAAAAATAAAAGAATGAGAAAAAAATGTACTGTGATAACACTAATTCACAGAAATTGGAAGCAAATTGTTAATAGCAGACAAAATAAATGACAAGCAGGGCAAAATCATTATTACCAGGAACAAAAGTAGTTATTTCAGAATGATAAATAAGAGAGAGAGAGAGCGAGAGAGACATAACCATCCTAACAAGTATTACCTAACAACAGTTTCAAAATACATGGGAGGAAAACTGTAGAACTGAACAGAGAAATGCCCAAAGCTGTTTGCTATGATTATGTTCAGAGATTTCACTTCCCCTCGGTAATTTTAGAACAATTAGAGGACTGATGAGCAAGGATGTAGAAAACCTTACAGCACCATTAGCCAACCTGACCCATCAGACTGAGGAAGCCTCGCCGTCATCAGCGGATGCATGTTCTTTTCACACGCCAACAGCACAGCCAAGCGTGTGCAGCTCCCCACTGCCATGACCAATGCCTGGGATCGATCCACTCCTAAAGAGGACAGGGTTATTTTAGCTCTCAGTTTGGGAGGTTTCAGTCCTATGATCCCAACATATCCTTATTCTGGATCATAAAGCACATCTCAGTACTTTTAAAAGGACTCAAACGGGCCGGAGATTTAGCTCAGGGGTTCTGATGCCTGCCTAGCAAGCACAAGGTCCCTGGTTTGATCCCCAATAACCACATATAACAATACCACAACCAGCAGTCAGTGCCGCATACCACAGTGCCGGGCGTGGTGGCTCACGCCTGTAATCCCAGCACTCAGGAGGCAGAGACAGGCGGATTGCTGAGTTCTAGGCTTGCCTGGGCTACATAGTGAGCCGAGGGCCAGCCTGAACTACAAAGTGAGACCCTGTCTCAAGAAAAAAAAAAAAAAAGGATTCAAACCATGTAGACTGTGTCCTCTAATCATAGTGGCATTAGAGAAGAAATCGATAATAGCAAAATATGTAGAAATTCTACACACATTTGGAAGACATCTTGCACCAAGACTGGAGCAGTGGGCAAACGAAGAGGGCCAAAAGCAGTGGGGGGGGGGGG
>PVIC010008961.1:0-46663 GCA_004025085.1 Thryonomys swinderianus | reverse complement strand
CTGGCACTGTGGTATGTGGTATTGATGGCTGGTGGGTGTGAGTCTCCACGCCCAGCATTATATGTGGTTACCAGGGATTGAACTCAGGACCTTGCGCTTGCGAGGCAGGTGCCGGAACCACTGAGCTAAATCTCCGGCCCCTCAGTGCATATCTTAACTTGAGTGAATTCCAGCTCTTGAGCTTTCGTAAGCTATGTAGCTTTGAATATGTTACTCAAGACCTCTGAGTTTCCCGGTTTTCTTAATGGCCTGTTGTTCACATAGAAGGCCTCACAGGAAGCCTCATCTGGCTCGTGATAGGTGTTTGTTAAGTGCAGACCCCAACGCCAAGTTTAGATGCAGTCTCATATCCTTGAGAGTCTGTCATTTTAAAAAAGATCCTAAATATCTTAATTATAGAAAATAGTGCGCATGTGGAAAAAGAAGCGCATCTTAATTGCTGTAATTAGTACACCATTCCTTCCCCTTTGCAGGTAGTCCAAGTTCACACTCTACATATCCGGGGAAAACTAGAGGAGGTTGGTACACTCAGGCTTCAAATTCTTTATTTTATCATCATATCCGGTCTTTGCAACCCTATCTCAGTTTCCTAGAATGTTCTTCTTGCACTTTGTCTTCCTCTTATTATATTGGTGTCTCCTCTGTCTGTGGCTTTTCCCTGTGCTTTTCCTTTACAAACCTACCCTAAGACATTTTTCTTGTATATGGGGGGGGGGTTAGAGGGAACTAAGTTTGCACAGATATTACACTGATTTAATTCATATAATTTAATTCTGGAAAAATTCTTATATATGTGCTCTGTTTCACAACTATCTTGACCTTGGCCTTTTTGACTTTTAGATTCAGTTTGTAAATATCCTGCCAACAAAACAAAATCAAATTGTATGCTTTAAAACAGTGAAGCAATGATTTTGAACCTAGAATGCTGTACCCAGAAGAGTTGTCAACTATCTATGAGTGCAGAATAAATATATTTTAAAATAAGCATGTTGGTCATCTTTTTGTCATTGCAACAAAATGCCCGGGAAGATCATCCCGAGGGAGGAGAAGGTTTACGTTGGCTCAAGTTTCAGAGGCTTCAGTCCGTGGATTGTAGGCCTCAGATGGGGCAGAAACAGCATGGTGGACGAGCACTGCAGAGGAAAGCCGGTCGCCCGTGCCAGCCGGGAAGCAGACGGAGAAGGGTGTGCGTGTCCGGGCGGGCGTCCTGCCTCGGTTTTAGTTCCCCCTGAACCCTGACTCTGTCGCACGGCGCTGTTCCCGGTCAGGGATGGTTTCCTTGGTCAGCTTGATGTCCCGTATGCAAATGACCTCTGAAAACTCCCTCAAGGATGCACTCAGAAGTTTGCTTTATAATTGGGCATTTCTCAATCCATTTACGTTGACAATCATAATTCCTCACAGTTTATGTCCTATTTCAAAAAATGTTTTATTGATTATATAGCCTAGTAAACAAAATCTAAATCAAAATACCTATTAGTATTTCAGCACTCTGTCCTTCGTGAAATGCAGGAACACTTTCCTTGATTACATTTTACTTTATTGAGTTTTACAGATAAGTGTTTCTTTACTAACTGAAGGTTTGTGGCAACCTGTATTGAGCAAGTCTAGTGATGCCTGTCCTAGGCACTTTCTTTCTTTTTTACAATTTATTGGTATATTATATATACACATCACAATTACACTCCACGTTGAGAATTTGTGCCAGTATATGACACAACTTGATTCTCATTTTCCCCCTCCCCTCCCCACCCTACCTCCCCCCACTCCTATATACACAAGCATTGTTTCCTTTTTTTTTTTTTTAACCATCAATTTTTTT
This sequence comes from Thryonomys swinderianus, assembly GCA_004025085.1. Classification (NCBI taxonomy): domain Eukaryota; kingdom Metazoa; phylum Chordata; class Mammalia; order Rodentia; family Thryonomyidae; genus Thryonomys; species Thryonomys swinderianus. The sequence goes on along the minus strand of PVIC010008961.1, from coordinate 44,841 downwards.
CTTTCTTCATTATTTACCCCTAAGCCCCATTACCCTTTGATCTGGGACTCAGTCCTCAACACAGATTAAGAGGTTTATTTTGGCTTATGTTTGTTTGCTTTTGAGTTTCAGTCCATAGCTGGCTCCCTCCTGGTCAGAAGTGGCCTGGAGGAAGAGCTTCTGCATGGAAAATCTGCTCACCTCATGACTTCTAGGCAACAGAGAGAAAGGAGGAGCCTGGAGACAGACTTTCAGGTCACACTCCCAGTTACCTGCCTCTTCCAAATGGGGTCTGCTTCCCAACATCCAGCTAGGATTTGGGGGACATCTAATTATAACCTATAACATTTTCCTCTGATATCCCTACAACACGTGGGAATCTCTTTATGTAAATTACATTTGCCCCCTCAAGCCTTGCGAAATTCCCAACAGTTTCAAGTCTCCTCTGAGATTCAGAGCAAATTCTTAGATGTGAGTTCCTATAAAAACCAAGAAGAAAGTTAAACACTACCAACATACGATGGCACAGTGTCAGCATTCCTGTTCTAAAAGGGAGAAAAGAGAGATAGAAACCAGTAAGACTAAAGCAAGACCTAAACTCCATAGGCAAACATTGAGTCCTGTAGGTTTGTGTCTGCAGCAGGGCAAGCTGCAGTGAGCTGTGGGCTCTGCATGGCTTGAGCAACCCTTCACCTGCGCCCCCACCTGCCACAGACTCATGGCCTCTCTGAGTGGCTTTATTCATTGACTACTAGTTTCCTTGGCCAGTATTCCATATGCCTATCATCTTCCACTTCCTGGTGTTTCCTACCGCCTGTTTGCTTTTACGTTCACAGTTTCACAGGCTGTCTTCTCAGAGGCACAGCGCCTGGGTTCCGAAGCCTTCTTCTGAAATGGCCTCCTTTATGTTGGGACTCTTGCACTCTTCGTGCTTGTAAACTCAGCACCACACGGATGACACCGAGATCTGTTGCCCACTCAAGCGATAGTCAAGACCCCCTGAATCATGAGTCAGAGACCTCTGGATGCCGGGACAGCTGAACACTGTGAACCAAAGCCCAGTCCTGAATTTCCTAGGCAATTGTTCTCTACACCACTCCTCTTCATTAGGTGCCCTGGGGCTCTTTTTGAAGCAGAAATCTTTCACTTTTATGCCATCGAGCTTCTGAACAGCGGGGTTCTGCTGTTTTCCAGGATACTCTCAAGGGATCCCTCTTATTGTCTTACTGCAAAGTTCCTGGTTTTGTTTTAATGCTCATACTTTTGCAACCAAGCTTTCCTGGACTCCAAATTTGTATGTGATTCCTTTCTGGTGAGATCTGAAAATTTTTCAAATGGGCTTTTTGCTCTCAATTTTCAGCACAGATTGGGCTAAAAACTGTCAACAGTACCTATACCACAGTCTCAGCACTAGGCTGCCATAAAGGTTTTCCTGAAAGATTAATTAGTCCTCTGCCATTAATCTCAGTCCCTGTGAAGTCTATAGTATAAGCAAAATACAGACAAATTTTCTGCCAAAGTATAACACACATGGCCTGGAATTCAACTGCCAAAGGAGCCTTTGTTCCCAGCTGAATACTCCTTAGCGTGATTTTTACCATCTCTATTATTTTATTTTATTTTTTTTTGAGACAGGGTCTCGCTTTGTAGTTCAGGCTGACTCTGAGCTCACTACGTAGCCCAGGCAAGCCTCGAACTCAGTAATCCTCCTGTCTCTGCCTCCCGAGTGCTGGGATGACAGGCGTGAGCCACCACACCCAGCACTGTGGTATGTGGCATATGGCTGGTGGGCATGAGTCACTACACCCAGCATTGTATACAGTTACCGGAATCAAACTCAGAACCTTGTGCTTGCGAGGCAGGTGCCGGAACCATTGAGCTAACCTTCCGGCCCTACCATCTCTATTTTTAACATCATTCTGTTCTTGTGCACCACCACCAGAACATTCCATCCAGCTTGCCTCACAGCATTCTTGGGGTGCTTCTCCAGTTAGTATCTCTAACTAAACCTTTCCAAACTCCTCCTGGGAACCAGATGTTCAGGTATATTCACAGCAATAATCCTACTTCTCTCTCTACCAAAATCTGTTCCATGGGACTCAATATTCAGAGCCAGGAAGGTAAAGGAGAAAAATTTTATTTTGGCTCCCTTTTGGGGAGGCTTTTGTCTATTGTAGGTTGGCTCTGAGTCAGATATGGGCTGGGAGAAGGGCCTGCCCGGGGGAGGAGAGCAACTCATCTCATCACACCGCAGGCTAAGATAGGAAGAAGAAGCTGGGGAGGAACACACACCGTTTCAGGTGGCACCTCGAGCGACCTGGGACTTCTGGTCGGCTCCCTCCTCACCCCGAGCCGGCCGCAGCGCCTCCACCATCCCCATCCACAGGCACCTTCTGGAGCGGCCTCTCTGAGGTTGAGAGGCGTTAGGAGCACATCCTGCTATAAGCCATAACTGTGCCATTTTTCTAACAGCTCAGATAATTGTTGGCATGTTTAGCAACAAAGTATTGTTTAAAATTATATATGATTCTTTCCCACACTTAGAGAGACTAGAAGGCTGTGTAAACATAATGCACAGGCACAGGGAAACCACAAGGTCACATGACTAACTTTATGATGATATTTTTGTTACTACAGTTATATGTACTATTTATATTTATTTTTATTTATATTTACTACAGTAATATCTCAGGTATGCTACTACTTTACTTTGCAAGAATATATCACTTTTTGTTAATTCTCCTTTTATATCATTAGCCTCTATATTTTGTTTTATTTTTTACCAGGCCTTATCTTTTTAATCTCCAAAGCTTTGGTTTTCTATTTTCATCTACAAGTTCTAAATGATTTCACAGAGAACTAGGGCTTTAATATTCAAATGCTACCAATATAATGAAAACTAACTGTAGTGAGTAGAACAGTGCCCCATAAAATATCAAGTCTTCTCAACCTCAATATGTGACCTTATTTAGAAATAGTATTCAAAGATATAATTAGGTAAAAATCTCTATGAGAAATCTTCTTGTATTTAGGATAGGCCCTAAATCCAGTGATTGATGTCTTTACAAGAAATGAGGGCAACAGAAAAAAAACCCAAGTTGATAGGAAATGACCAAAATCCAGAACAGTCAAAGCAATCTTAAGTAGAACAGTATGAAGCTGGAGGTATACTATCTCATTTCAAAATACAGTGCAAAGTAACTAAAATAACGTATCACTGGCATAGAAGCATACAGACCAATGGAACAGAAAGACAGCCTCAAAATGAGTACATACATTTATAGCCACCTGATTTTTCAGAAAAAGTGTCACCAACATACAGTAAAAGACAATTTCTTCAATAAATAACATTGATAAAACTGGATGCCCACACAGAGAAAAGAATGAAAACAAACATATCTTTCTCCATATACAAAAGTCAACACAGAGCCCGGCGTGGTGGCTCACACCTGTAATCCCAGCACTCGGGAGGCAGAGGCAGGAGGACTGCTGAGTTCAAGGCTTGCCTGGGCTACATAGTGAGCTCAGGGCCAGCCTGAACTACAAAGTGAGACCCTGTCTCAAAAAAAAAAAAAAAGTCAACACAGAAAGGATTATAATCTTAAATGTTAAGACCTCAATATCATGAAAGTTCTAGAAGAAAGCATAAAAGAAAAGCTCCATGACATTGGTCAGGATGAGAAAAAAAGCAAAAAAGACAAATGTGATTTTATCAAAGTAAAAAGCTCACACAGAGTGCAAGAAACAACAGAGTAAAAAGATAACTTGCACAGTAGAAGAAGACACGGTCAACTACACATCTGTTAAGGAGTTAACATCCAAAACATGTGAGAAACTCAACTCAATAGCAGGGAAAAAAAATCTTATTATAAATTGGGCCAGAAAAAATGTGATAATTAATAATTAAAAAAAGGAAACAAAGCTTATGTATTTAGGGTGTGGAGGGTTATGGGGCAGACAGGGGAACGGGAAAAATGAGAATTAAATTGTGTCATATACTGGTACAAATTCCCAATACTGAGTGTGATCACGATGTGTATATACAATGTACCAATAAAGACAAAACTAAATAAATAAATTGAGCAAAAGACCTGACTAGACATTTCTCAAAATAAGACATACAAAGAGCCTCAAATTATATGTAAGTTAATAATATCAACCATAAATAATGTGAACCATAAATAACCTCAATCATAAATCATGTGAAAAATTCCAACCAAAACTACCAGGAGATATCACTCCATTCCTTTATGTGGCTACAATCAAAAAGAAAAAAGAGGGAAAGTGTTGAGGATATGGATAAAGGGGACCCACATGCCCTGGTGATGGGAATGTGAATTCCTGCTGACATTCTACAAAACACCTCAGTCTTGCTTCTCCAGCCCCAGAACTCTGAGACAATTCTCTTGTTTTCTTTCCCTTCCGTCCTTCCCTCCTCCCTTCCTGCTCTGTTCAGTTCATGGTTCTTTGTTGTCATATCCCAGTAAAACAATATAGTACAACATTTACATTTTCATCCCAGAACTGTCTGCACTCGTCCAGACATGTATATTCAAGTTCTCATTCAGTATTTCCATTTGGATCTAAAACTTCCCATACTCAGAAACCAACCTCAGAAAATGGCAATAATACCCAGGCATTCAGGTACAAATGGCTGCATTAATTCTTAATTTCTCTTGTTTTATGTCCCTCATCAAATTCATCGCAAATCTTATAGGCAATGTTTCCTGACTATATCCAGAGTCTAATAATACTTTCAACTACCTTCATGTTGTCGTTCTCAGCTACGTTACCCTCATTTCTCTGAAACCCTAATGAATTTCCTTGGCTCGACAGCAGGCAGATGAGCCATTTATAATGTGAGACAGACTGGGCCACACCTCTGCTCAGCTCTCTCCCCCGTTCCTAGAGAATTTTAAGTGGGAAGTTCCTTGGGGAAAAGGCGTTGTTCATAACAACTTTCTGGTTCTCATGGTGCGGCCTACATTTCCCAGACACTCTTCTCTGTGTGTAGATTTGGGTAAGAGTTAAATAATGAGAGAAATTTCCGACATTTACCAGAGAAAGGTAAGGCCTGTGCCATTATTCTTGGGAAGCCATGGAGGATGGGCTTAGAGTTCTTGCAAGCTCTGGCTTCTCCGTCAGTTCCGGCGCTCAGTCAGGAATGACTGGCGGACACTTTGCGAACAGTCTGGCTGCAACCTTCAAAACCTTCACCTCCCAGCTTTGTACAATATAAGGTATAATTTATCCCAGCTCCTATTGTGGGAAGGTCTGACTTCCAGATAAAACTTCTCACTTCTGTGATACTTACAGTTCTTCCATCTCCCCAACTCTAGTAAGCAGATAATAACACAGAAGATTGTATATACTGGAAGATAGGATGGAGACTTTATTTTAAATAATAAATATAGGACAAGGATTAAAGTAAAAATCATTGTCAATTAGAAATGTCACAAGCAGCAAAATATTTTAAAGATAAAAATGCTTTATGTATACTTCTCTCTCTAGTAGTTAATATTTAACTGGTCATAATGGACATATGATAGGTTTTTAAATTTTAGATGCAGTTCATAATTAGAACATGGGGTATTTATTTGCAGTTACTGAATAGAGTTTAAACATCAGACACGTGCCAATGATGTAAGAGAAAAGTTGGAAGATGAATGGGGAAGGTAGAAGGTGGGAAAAGGCAGGAGGCAGAAGTTTGGGAAGGAGTAAAGAACAGAATAAATATCTTTATCTTACACACTGGGAAATAAAAAAAGGAAAACTTTGCAGTTGATCTAACTAGAAGTGAAATCAGAAATCTCTGAAGACTCACAGGGTGAACCAAAAGGAAAGGAGCTGGGGATGCGGCTGTGTGAGCAGGAAGTGAACGTGGGGAGCCGACGCTGCGAGTGACATCAGTCTCCATCTGCCGGAGCCAATCAACGACCAGTGATGTTTAAAACTGACTAAGTCACCAAAGCAGAGCATGAACACATTCAAAGAATTAAAAGTGGCTCCTCTTGCAACTTGTCTAATGCGCTTCAGGAGAGAATTAAGCCCGGATACCTACGGCATCTTGTTTAAGTAATGAATTAAGTTACATCCCGTGGATCTAGTGTGGGCTGGTCGCATGCTGTCTTCGGAGATGAGCAAACAGTCCCTCAGGTTGTTTTCTGGTTTGGAGCCGAGCTTAAGATTTCCTTTTAAAAGGCTGCTACGTAGTGTGCAGGCCATGAATCAGGGGAGTACCGTGTCCAAGTGCTTCCCTGCTATTTTATGCCCTTTAACCACATATCTGTTCTTTAAGAAAAATAAAAATGATTTCTAAAAAAGCTCCAGAAGCTTCAGAAGAAGGAAGATTCAGAAGAAATGCTGCGTACTACAGGACCACAATTCAGTGAGGTCTAAATGCTGAGGACAAAATGAGACATAAACTCTGGAAAAAAGATATCAAGGGTAGGGATATAAAGGCAAGCTAATCAAAACCGAAATGCCAATAAAATTACTCAATTAGATCAAACTCCTAGAGTTAACATTATAGAGAGGCAAGAAAGGACAAAGGCACTCCTGGGGGAGCATGGGGAGTGGAAAAGCAACAGGAAGGATTTTTAAAAAAAATTTTTATTGTGAAATAGGTACATTTTATATATACATCATGATCCCATTCAACTTGGAGAATTTGTACTAGCATATGGGAAAAAATAAGTCATGCCAGGAAGGATTATTAGTGGTGGGCGGAGATCACAGGTCTAGTCAGGGGAACTGTTAGAGAGGAGAGTGCCGAAGAAGACAGAGTCGCGCTATCTGTGATATCAAAGGGCACAATGGCCGTTTCCCACCTTCTCCTATGTGTGTGTGTGTGTGTGTGTGTGTGTGTGAAGCAGTATCATTATACATAGGAATAAATACTTCTGGCTTAACACAGAAGTAAAATTCCTTGTGATATACAAGCCATATATTGAACAAAAGGAATTCTGGAAACTTCTTAAAACCTTAGAAGTCTCTGCAGCTTTATAAACATTTTATAACACTTAGAAATGGATACTTAAAGTGCTTCTATTCATTTATTTAACATATATATATATCAAATGTCTACCATCTAAACTATGCGATATACACAATCAGAATACATTCTGAAGTTCATACTTTTGTTAAAGATACAGCATGAGCGTCAGTAACTCAGATACAAGGTAGATGCCATGAGATCTAGAGATGAACAAATATGGGACTTTGTTTTAAAAAGGCATCGCCACACTCCGAAACTTACCGGTAAAGGTTCGATGGAAGCCAGGCCACTGAGGAGCCCCCGGCCTGACGCACACCTGCTGGCAGTTACTTAGACGCGTGCTCCTCCCTGGCTCTGCCCCAGCACCTGCTCTCCAGCGGGCTTTCTCCGGGCAGCAGACAGTGTGGCCCGCAGCCTCTGAGAGCACACGCACCTCAAGTACCTGCTCCCATGTCAACAGGAACGAGTTTTATTTTTTAGTTTTTGCGTCTGAATCAAGGCAGAAAACAGAAAAGCTTTAATTCCTCTACTTCCCAGAGCCACCTTCTAATAGCAAGGATTAGCTTGTCTACCCGATCTACTTTAAGATTATTTCCAGGAGGAAGCAGCTAATTTTCTCACACTATCTACTAGGTGTAAGAGGCATGAAGTGTTTTTGTGTAATCACACAGGGCAAGATTTCTAAGGACTCACACAGCACGGCAGAAGGCGTGGCGCGTTGGCTGTGCTCCCCACTGAGGCCACTCAGGCAGATAGCTTTGAAGGACACGCGAGGAACGGGGAGATGGCAGCCGGAAGAGCTAGTCTGTGTTTATTTGCAAACCAGCCGACGAACTCCTGTCATAGGAAATACTGCTCTGGGTGAAATGGGTTCGCAGACGCCACTGAGCAAAGACATGCCGTAGTTCAGTCTGTGTATCTGACCGGGAGCTGCCGGCTGGCGCTTCCCAGAGGCTCCTCGCCACAAAACGCGCTGGCGAGCGGCTCCCACCGGCTTTGGGGAGCCTCACCCGCCCGGCACAGGGTCTGTTTTCAGACCATTTCACTGTAACGACCACTTCCATCTCGGCTCAAACACCCATGAACTTGATGCAGGTTTTTCAGCGAGGAAGGAAACATCACGTCTCTCTCACGTAGATAATTGAATAGAAAAAGAAAACCTGAAAGGAAGCAACTAAACAAACCACTAACTCTGCCAAATTATAATCAGGGCGAACAGACTATCGGATTTTCGAGGAAAGGGATGCTCTTTAACGGTGCTCCGAAGCGTCTTCACCACAGAGACCGATGGCGACTGTCTGGCCTGTCAATATGAGCCACTTAATCAAACGTTTCCCGACTAATTGTACGTTGTGTTCACCTTAACAACCTATTTCTTCAGGATCCATCATATCAGTTGTACAACCCCGTTTCATCACGACAGCAGCCCCGAATGCTAGATGAAAAGTTTCTCAATCCTGAGTCTTTGATCTACAGACGCAGCCTTATTCTGCCATTAGATAAGGTGTCTTAAAGAGGATCCTTTGCTTCACATTTTTTTTTTTTTGGTGATTTTTTCGACATAAAAGGAATGGGAGAGGGCAGGTGATGTAGTTACTCTGCCTCTCAGTCCTAGGTATTTTATCTATTTCTTTGCACCTGGTTTCCTGTGCAGCATCATTTTTACACACACACACACACGCACACGCATGCACACGCATACACGCACACACACACAGACACTTTTCTCTTTTTAGGTTTTCCTTGTAAGAGGAGAAATGACACGGAGGAACAAAAGGCAGGAAGCTCGGTGTGAACAAAGCCCTCCGGGCGCCTCGCCGTCTTCTGCGGCAGGACGCGTTTCGGGAGCTCGTCCGGCGGCTGCTCAGAGGTGGCGGAACCGGGACGCCGGCTGCAGGGGGCGCTCGGCAGCCCGTCCCGGGGCCTCAGGGGCGGACTCGGCGATGCGAACCGCTTGGAAACCCGGCTTTGTCTCAAGGGCCTCAGTGTTCAGCTGCTGAGGCAGAGGGAGAAGGAGCGCGTCCATGAGTTAATGCACATGTATGAGAGGGGATATTATATGCTTTCTCAAAATCACGCTTTTGAAGTTTCTTAATGACAGAAAATGCTTCTGATAAATGTGTAAAAAGTAGAGTCAAAATTAGGAATAAAATATCACTGCAGTATGTAAATAAGTTCTTATTCCTAAAGAAAGAGAGCAGTTATCTCTAATCAGTAACATTACAGGTGATTCTGATCTTGTTTGTTTTTTTTCATTTTATAAATGTTATAAAATGAAGTAAATGTTATTTTATAAATGTTATAAAATGAAGTAAACTTTGCTTTTGTGATTTTAACAGAGGTACATAAAAGATATTGGAATTCATGAATAAAATCAGAGTGAATTAGCATGGAAGCACTAGGCATCCTTTATGCAAATGAGTGCTTCAGGAAGAGACCCAAGGTCCTCCCCGTCTTCAGTCTTCAGGCGGCGCTGCGCTCCCAGACGCCCTGGCCCTCCTGGTCCTCGCGCACTCTCCCTGCGGAGGGCGCCCCTGCCACTCCGTATCTGGGCGGGGCTTCCCTCTTTCCCCCCTGGCCCTCCTCGTCCTCAGGCACTTTCCCTGCGGAGGGCGCCCCTCCCACTCCGTATCTGGGCGGGGCTTCCCTCTTTCCGCCCTGGCCCTCCTGGTCCTCGCACGCTCCCTGCGGAGGGCGCCCCTCCCACTCCGTATCTGGGAGGAGCTTCCCTCTTTACGGAATACACATTCCCACGGTTGGGACGCATCAAGTCATGCTTTCAAGGCTTCTCACTGGCCTTATTTTTCTAGGATGCCATTCTAGATTCTCTCGGTTCTGGTTCTCCTGTGCCCGTACCACGGAACTACCAGTATGCTGATTGCTGATTCAACTTATCAAAGCAAAATACGAGCCTTGACAGGCCTGAATTTTTGTATGTTCGATTTGTGTGTGTGTGTGTGTGTGTGTGTGTGTGTGTGTGTTCCCTCTGCTTCTGAGATCTAACTTAGTACAGAGTAGGCTTCAATAAACATTTGCTGAACTCCAATCAATTCATTCTCAACAAATAGGGCTGATCAGGAGTGGGATGCGTCCAGATCGCTACATGGAGTTCTCAATGCAATTGAAAGACATTATTATAAAAGATATTGAAACATTTGTATTTCTTCAGAGGAAATAATTCTGTAGTGGGTTTAAAAAATATAAAGTATTAGTGTGCTAAATGTTGGTCAACAGTGCTTAGCACAACATACGACTCAACATGGAAGGCTCTTTAGATTGTAAAATAAAAGAGAAAAATCCAGATAAGCAAGGCATAAAGGTTAAGCTCCAACCCCATTTGGTGGTTGTAGGTCAGAGGGTGTAAAGCACACCGACAGCTGTTGCACTATTTTTATCACTTTTCTTTCAGAGTTACACTAATGTCTTTGAAATTTAAACATGAGATTTTAAAGATCATCAATTTAAATGTGTCCCACCATTTAACTGAAATATTTGAAATGTAATACATATATAGCTACAATGTACAGCTATAAAATTAGGCATGTCTAGTTTTATCTTACTACGAAAATGATTAAAAGTAGAAATTCTATTAGATCACCTCTATATGTGTTCTGAAGTACACTGTGCGCAAACCATGGAGATGCCCTCTACGCCTCTCCACTCCACTGTGTTGTGCCTAGGGAAAGAATTCATTAACTAGAAAGGTGAAATCTACTGGCTACACAGAGCAAGCTATTGACAAATTCTACCATATCGACTGTACATCTTCCTATGGGCATATCTGATTTCTAATTATATTGACGAGAGTAGAGTCATAGCACCTGGTATAAGTTACTAAATATGTTGAAACCATTAAAATAGTTACAGAATACTAACTGTGACAGAGATTGCTGCTGACAGTTCACAGAAATCTCTGTCTTCTTCACAGGGACTCTGCTAACCAATCTGTGGAACCTGAGTGACACAGGCTTCAAAAGCAGGCGTGCTCCCTCCACCCTCTCTATTCCCGTTCCGCTGGCTGGACCCAGTGGAGAAGGTCACAGAAAGGTAAATATTTTATGATCTTACTTATAGACTCTAAAGAAGTCAAATTCGCAGTGACAAAGTAGAAGAGTGGTTGCCCCGGGCTGGGGGAGCGGAATAGGGTGATGGTGATGATTCAAAGGTAAGAAGTTTAAATCAGACATGATAAGTCGCAGAGGACTAATATATAGCCTCAAGATTTTGTGTATCACTCTTGCCTCAATTAAATGGTTAAAATATTTTCCTAGCTAACTCAGTATCACATCTTACTTAAACTATTTCATGCTGTTTCGTGTACAAGGAATCTGAGTATCATTTTCTTTCTGACTTCCTCTTGAACATGGATATTATTTTTCTAGATGCATATATAATAAATGCAAGGCATGTGTATTTACATCTACATGAAATCATTCATGCAACAAAATGTGACTGAAAAGTTGCTCTTTATTAGACTGGGGTGATTCAGGAGAGAACAGACTGTGGGTCATGACTCTGCGAAGCCTGTAGTGCAGTAAGAGAGCCAGAGCTGTGGAGGAGGAAGACAGCCCTATCTACTGACATGTGTACTTCCTGCTGCTTCTTTTTCTCTCTTTTCTCAGTGCCCTTTTCCTCTCCCAACCCTTCCTTCATTACTACCTTCAACTCACACAGAGAAAACTAAATCACTACGAAAACAGTAGCAACGATAGGACAATACAAAAAAATAATCTAAAAATAGTTGTGGATGTCTTGGGGAAAAAATCAGTTAACAGTCTGATGAAAGCATGGTGCTAAGTCTAGACAAACATCTAGAAGATCATCTGAAGGCATCATGGGCAGGACCTAATGCCAAACCTGCCCTGGAGGAGCCTGCAGGGACACTGCCTTTAACCAGGTATAACTAAGAGGCAAATTAAAGGCACTGTTTGATTACTCCCAGCACAAAGCAACCTCCTATGACATTCTCTACCAGAATCCTTTCAGAGGAAATAAAATTATCCTAGCTACATAGACTGAAGAGATTCTAGAAAAAATAAGCTGCATATCTAAGCATTTGTAATTATACTTTTGAGAGGCTGGTCATAGAGACAACCGATTTGGTTGTCAAAAAATCAGGAGCTCAAAAAAATCAGTTATTCACAAGGCAGAGACTGAAGATATTCTAATTTGGTGTCAATGATGCAAAATTATATGTTTATTAAACATTTTCTTCAAACCAGTTGATTAATTAATACTTAATTTGGGTAATTTTCTCACTTCATATAATGTCTTCAGATACAAAATATACTAATTTTTCCAAAAGATTAATGCTACTAAAGGGTTAGTTACTAAGTACTGAGTATTTTTCTGTATCTCTTTATTTATCAATATAATAGAGGAAATCAACGTTATGTCTTCTAGCCTATTGTTTGTAAATATGATCCTAGAGTCCTATAATTATCTCCCAGAAAGTTTCTAAGCCCTAAAAAAACGCTATGAACCACCACATATTTTCCTGAATAATTATTCTTTTCTGATTAATTATCCCAAACATTCTCTACACTTAGATTAACTGTATTTTTTGAATTTCACAAGTGCCATGCAATGGTTATTCAAAATTTCGCATGTAATTCTTGCTTTTTTGATGTGATCCTTGGTTTTACGGAGGAGAAACATACCAATAGTTACTATCATTACTATCAACATTTTCCATATTATATAGCATTCTTCACAAGGAAGACATTTATCAAATGGCTTTTGGTACACATCATAAGACTGTATGAAAAAAAATGAAGATAGAACAAAGAGGATTCATTTACTTGCATTTTGGAAAAATCATTCCCCGGGTCTCCATATGAATAATACTGCTCCACACCCCCTCAGCCTCAGTTATTGCCATGACTTTTAAATTTTATTTTGCCATAGATCAAGAATTCCTACTGTGCCATAAAATATGACCTATAATTTGGGATTCTCATCTCTGAGGTTTTATTTGGTCAGCTTCTATTATCTACTCTATTTATCTCCCCGTTCGATTGGGCTATAGAGGGTTGATTAAAGGGGAACATTTCCTGTGATTCTCTTCACCTCTATCTCTCTGGTTGATTTACAACCCCAAATAACCTTTGACATCTAAAAGGCAGATATCTAGGAGAATAGGTCTGCTGGTTTTAGATTGGCTTTTGATTTCATACCATGACCACAAAGCTCTTTTAAATAACACCCAAGAGTTTCTGCCCCACTAAATATATAAAATGTTCTTCCTCAACAACAAAATAAAAACAGAAAGAAGCACGTAAACACCTATTTCTCTAACTAATGAACTAAAAAGAAACATTAAAATAACTACTGTAATTTCATAGTGCCATGAATAAAAGAAGAATACAGTGGCCCACACAGTATGAATGCTGAAAAGAAGCCTATTTGAGAAAGTAAATCATAGAGTAAGACTGTGAAGAACAAATTGGACAATGTGAAAATAGAGTTTAAGTGCTCCACACTAAAGACTTTCATATATACAGTATTACTCTTGCACACATGCAAGCACAGGCATCACACACACACACACACACACACAAGCTTTTTGTTTTTCTGGAATGCAACATCTAAGCATCTTAGCTAATTTATAAATGCCAGGTGCAAAATATTTTGTGCTTGACTGGTCTCTTACATGGCTGAGGTGCTAACAAAGCAGAAGACTTCAGGCTGTGGCCAGCATGTCCTCTATGAAGGCCGTTTAGAAGAACTGCACACTTGACGTTTCTAAATGGATGACGTGTTATTCTCAAGTAGCAGATCTACCAAAGGAGTCATAGTATGTTGATGCTTATCCCGCACAGAGCTTAACCAGCATGGATGCCTGTCTACACTAAAGTTCAAAAGACCATGACAGGAAAATATAAAACAAATGTAAGATAGGAAAATTATAATACATAGGAATGCAGTGATGGAGAGTAAACCAATGGCTTCCTAGGGAAAGTTAGAATGAGAACTAGTAAAGGAACACTCTAAAAATGGATTGTTATCAAATTTTATACTTTATTATGTGTAGTTCATTATAGGTCAAATTTAAATCAATAAATCTACTAAATCATGTACAATAAAACATAGTGAGTATTCTTGGCTCCTGGCACATAACCCATTTTGAAATTGATTTTAAATTATTTACTTGTCAACATAGTAACTGTCAACAACTTAATAATTTCCAAGTACTGAAGTTAACCAACAGACCCTTGAAAAGGATCCCAAATTAGCTTTTGGGCAGAGAAACTGAGGGGAAGAGGAGGTGGCGTGGTGCTAGGTCAGACCTGACGGGGGCGCATTACTGGGGGCGCAGAGTCAGCAGGAGAGTCCTTAGAACACAGGTTCCGGGAGCACGGGGCTGTGCAGCTTCCTTTGCAACATGAGGGGGATACGCAAATGGGGGCCTTGGCTCTGAAGGGCAACGGAAGTCAGCAGGTCCGTCTTGAGCCAGTCGTCCCCAGATGGTACACAAGGAAAAAAAAAACAAAACTTCATGGAGCCTGTAGCAGCCACGTGAGAGCTGATTAGGGCTCAGGAGACAGGACAGTGGGCAGCACACTGCTCATCTTATTTGGAAATCAAGGAAGCTAGTTGTTCCCTGGCGACATCAGCATCTATTTCAAAGACTGCTACAAATAGAATCAGCCGCTTAGTCCACCTAAGTGAAGAGTAGATGTAAGAATCCCACAGCTGAATCACAATAACCTTTTAAAGTGCAATAAATCTCAGGCTCACTGTATTAAAAGTTTCAGAGGACATCGTGGCGGGAGTCTGGGAAATGTGAACTCAATCCCCTAATCGGAAAGCTCCACGGGACGCCTGCTGTGTGATTCAACATGACTGAGTTTCTGAGCAGGCCGTCTAAGCAGGAGACAAATCCAGCACAACTCTGCCTGGGGATGGATATTTATTTAATATTTATCTTTCAATGGCTGTTTCCCTTATTTTACTGGTGGGAACTGATTAAAGAAAGGATGTCCAGGCAGCAGGCACTGGGGACCCGGGGGTTAAGCTGTTAAGTCTCCCAGGCTTTAGGTATGCAAGGTATATGTTGCCTCCAGATCCACTCTGCTGAGAACAGCAGAGTGAAAATTTTGTCTGCAGCATCAATGCGTCACAAAATAAGATCTTGAGCTTCTTGTATCGCCATAATATACAAGAAGAGAGGGGTACAGTCTCTCTCATTTGCTGATATTACCCCAGCATAGCTGCCGTGAAAACAAGGTGAATAAGGTCTCTTCATCTGACAGATATTATTGAGACCAACCAACAAATTCCAAACAGCACGTGGGACAGCTGTTGCTGCCATCCAGCAACAGGGCTGTGTGCTTTGAAACTTCTATAACAGGCGCTGCCCTGAGGGATCTGGTATAAACTCCTCTCTGGGGCCAAACTCTGGGTAGATCTTGTCCTAGGCTAGGCAGATCAAACTACAGGTAGATCTTGGCTAGGGAAATATGTGAGCTCAAGCTTTGTGGGTGGTGTGCAGGGGCGAAGCCAGCACCCAGCTCCGCACCTGGCCGACAGTCCTCGCAGGTCATCAGCACAAAGGTGCAAGGGATAGAATGAGAAACCAGACACAAGAGCGCTGAAGCCGAAGCAGCAGAGGAAGTGGAATCCGGCTGGGAGGCTTCTCCACTCTAGCGAACAGGCTTTGGGCACTTTTTTTTTTTTTGAGACAGGGTCTCGCTTTGTAGTTCAGGCTGGCCCTCAGCTCACTTTGTAGCCCAAGCAAGCCTTGAACTCAGCAATCCTCCTGCCTCTGCCTCCCGAGTGCTGGGATGACAGGTGTGAGCCACCACGCCTGGCACTGTGGTATGTGGTGCTGATGGCTGGTGGGCGTGAGTCTCCACGCCCAGCATTGTATGTGGTCACCGGATATCGAACTCAGAACCTTTCACTTGCGAGGCAGGTGCCGGAACCGCTGAGCTAACCCTCCGGCCCCGGCTCTGGGCACTTTTATGGAGACCCAGAGTCTCGTCTAGTAGATAAGGAGCTTCGGAAGAGACACTGACCCTGCTGAGCTCAACTCTTCAGCAGCTAACTCGGTTAACGAGTCACTAGAAAGAAATGTGCAAATGTTAGAAAAGACATTTGACATTTGAAAATGTCACAAGAGTCCCCAAAACGATGTGGAGACAGAGGAGTTCGGGGCACAGGGTGTTCAGTCGCGAGCTGTCTCTTGCAGCAGTCCCAGCCTGCTACGCATTGTAAAAAGCTGCGAGTGAGCTCCCACAGACCTCACCAATTGCCCTAGAAAAGGTCCTGGACTCAGCCCTGAAAGGGCTCCTAGTCTCCGCTTCGGGGTTATCGCTTCACCCTCTGGCCTTGGTCTATTTTGGCTGCAGGTTCTTTACTAAATTCTAATTGGTCCGTCACAGAGGGAACACTGCTCCCATCAACGTGCAAACACAATATGACTAGGAAAAAAAACCCTGCTAATGTCTTTTGTGTGGACCTAGCCTCTGGAAAGCTGTTGAAAAATGAAAATTAGAGAAGGGCAGTAACCTTGTTTGGAGGTGGATGATAAGGGAATTTAGGTAGGAAGATAGCTTAATTACATAAAGGAAGAGCACCAGGGAAACATATGGAGATAATTGTAGTTGGTGTAGAGATGATGAGTGGGAAAGAGGCCTGCGGAGGTGGGAACGCCAAGATTTGGTGCTTTGTAGCATAGTGAGAAACAGCAGGTCACTCTGAACCAGGTGAAGCCATGAGTGCTTATGAGACACATACGGAAAGAGCTACTTGGCCACTAAAACTCAGGTGTGGGGCTCAACAAAGTTTGGAAACAAAGTTCAGATTTGAGCAGATTGAAATATCCTGATGTAAATGAACTCGTGGAAATAGATGAGAAGAGGCAATTGCTAGGGGACAGTATTCAAGACAGGAAATAAGACTAAGAAAGAGGAATCAAAAGGGGAACTAAGCAGTAAAAGGAAGAAAATACTTCAACAGAGAGAAAATTGTCAGTAATGTCACATCGGTCCAAATAAAAACAGGAGGGACGACACTTGGTAGCTGTTCAGAGGGGACCAAGAAGAGGGTAAACTGACTGAAGCTGTTGTGGAAGGCGAAGAAAATACAGATGGTGAATGCAAATTTAATTTCAAATATTCAACCATTAAGGAAAAGGAGACAGGCATTTTGAGTGGAAAGCAAAAGCAAGAATTCAAGGACTTTCTTAAGGTTACAAAACTTGTGAATATTTATAGACCGAGGAAATGTAACCAGTAAAAAAGGAAAGATTGATGATACAGAACACAAAACGGATAACTGACTGAGCTTTAATTCCATCGTACTGTGTCTGGCTGCATAAAAAAAATTCCCTAAAATTAATTTTGTTCACTGATGTTCATGATAAAATAATACAAAAGGTTAAAAAATGAGATCTTTAAAAAAAAAGATGGAAATTATAGGTGGGTTTATTTCTTATCTAGCCTCTGTTTCTGGAAATTTAGGATTTAGGGTTTTCCTAAATTTAGAGCAGATATCACACCTTTCAAGGAAAAATTATGTAAAAAATGAGTGTGTGAATCCCAGTAAGTCATGATTCACCCATTTTGTTTTAGAGAGGATGGTCCCGTGTAGCTAAAGAGTGAAGCTAATGAACTAGGTCATCACAGGTACTGCTGAATAATTACATGGTAAGAAAACCTATTAGCTATTAAAACTGTGTTGGGCATAACTAAGTCTTTCTCTACTGTTTGGAAGAATCTTACTCTGTCTGCGCTGAAGCCATCATTACAAACATTAATTCTCATTGAAAATTTCGGGTTGTCATTTCATTGACACCTTCTAGTTGAAATGGCCTTTTCTATATTTTGATGTGCTAAGTAAAAAGTGACAGACAGATAGAAAATAGAAAAAAGAAAAGGTTAGTGTCGCAGATATTATAAAATATGGAGAACTGCCAGTATGCTTCTGGCTCCTAAAATGCTATTACTATTTCCTAGTTGAAAACTTACTACTCTGATTATAGTAATCTTATTTAATAACTTTACTGTGGTCAACAATATAATGTATATTGATGTATACCTGCAGGATGCTACTTAGGAAAATTGTGCAATTTGAGATGATAACACATTTTCATTATTTAGTGAACTATTTTGAGTTAATATATGATAGAACATTTTCCTCCCCATGGTCATCCAGCTGTATTATATTAGTAAAGAAAGGATATGATAGTTGACTTAACAATTCAAACTAAGACTTATCCTTAAAATTAGTGAGCTAGCCGGGCGTGGTAGCTCATGCCTGTCATCCCAGCACTCGGGAGGCAGAGACAGGAGGACTGCTGAGTTCGAGGCTTGCCTGGACTACATAGTGAGCTCAGGGCCAGCCTGAACTACAAAGCAAAACCCTGTCTCAAAAAAAAAAAAAATTAGTGAGCTAAAAGCAAGTTCAAGTTCACAGGGAATTGCTATTAATACATTTGTGTGCGTGGCACCTGTAAGAGAAAGTAGTAGAAAGTTAAACACGTACTTTTTGTGACAGGGCTACATAGACTATTCAAGATGCTATTGAGGGAAACAACACAAGGAATAAATACTGAGCATGACTTACGGTTATTATCAAAGCGAGAGCTAAATTATGCACATCGTAACAACCTTCCACACTGATCACTTCAGTTCTCAGCATTTATACAGCATCCCCGAGGAAGTGTCAGGTTTTCTTGAGAAGCTCTGCTTGTGCAAGCGGGCTGTGGATTTGTTCAGTATGCCCGGCACTGGACTAGGCCCTGAGGACATCAAAACAGCCTGTGCCTACTGGACTCGCTGTCCTAAAATACACACAATATGAAACATGTGTGTCTAAGATTCTGTGAGGACTATGTGCCGAACTCAGAATTTGTGAGCAGTCTAGTTCATCTGCTTTAGCTGCAAGTGCCACACTTAGGCTGCAATACTGTGGCTTCTCCAACCCCATGCTGCAACCTGCTTTCAGATGATACCCTCCTCTTCTCTTTCATCAGGTGCTACAGGAAGACAGAGTGCAGATATCCGTCCTAGGCATTTACGCATTTGCTGTAGAATGAGGGCATTATTGCTTTCTACCCCAATATCAATCCACATCATTCTGAAGCACCGTTTATGCACTAAAGACTACAAACGGATTTGTAATCTTGAAGGCATTGGGTGTAAAAGTGTGTATTATTGAAACCGAAACCCACCAGGGATGAGTGATGAAAGTGAAAATTTTTTATCTCTTTCTAGACCAATGGAGCCCAAACAGCATCTTATAAACTACACTGTCCCATCCCCCACAGAGACCTGTGGGCCTTCAAGTTAGAGAGGCACTTCTCTGGGGGCTGGGTTTCTCCCTCAGAGGTTCCCAACGTCTGGGAGACGGGACGCTCAGCCCTAACAATTGCCACATATTAATCTCATCCATCAAGTTTAATTTTAATCAATGAATTTTACCCAATTTATTAATTTTAACTTTCACATAATAATAACAAATGTATGTGCTGCTTGGAGGAGAATGTTGCCAATTCAACAATGGCACATCATGGATTGTAAGACACATTCTGACTTCGGTATGTTAAAATGTAAAATGTCTATACCATAGAATTGAAAGAGAGTCAATATACTACTGGTCCGGAAGTTTAACTCTTACATAATAGTTTTTTTTTTTTTGAGACAGGGTCTCACTTTGTAGTTCAGACTGGCCCTGAGCTCACTATGGTGCCCAGGCAAGCCGCTGTGAACTCAGCAATCCTCCTGTCTCTGCCTCCCTGATCTCCATTTTTGAGCAATGACTCCAGTACCTGACTGGATAAAGACCACAGCGGAAGTGAGAGCACTTCGGAGGCTCTGCTCAGGGGTCAGGTGAGAGATCACAATGGCGGTCGAGACGGAGACTGGGAGAGACTTCCTGTGTGACTCAACAGATAGGTAGGCGGTGAAATGACGTCATTTGATGCCTGACTCAATGCAGTATGCAGGTGATTAGAAGTCGAAGATATTTCTTAGATTTTCAGTGCACAGAATTATCTTTAGAGAGAAGATATATACTTTAGAGTTTCACTATCACTTTTGCCCTTGAGAAAAATAAAATTTAAATGGAAGCTTAGAAATCAAGAGATAATTAGCATTCACACATACCACTAATAAAGAGAAGATAACATCAGGGAAAGGCAATAGCGTCATTGTAGGTTATCAGCGATGGATGATGTTAATTAGGAAAAGAAAACAAGATGTTCATCACAAAGTTCATAACTTTTTCTTTGGCTACTCGAGTAGATATTTGTTTGCTATACAAACAAACCAAAGCAAAAGAAACAGGTACTATAATCATTTGATACCTATTATAGGTTCATAATAGCTGGGGATTGTCCCTATGCTGGCATCAGAAAATCTGTATTTAAATTGGGGCATTGGCCATTTGACAACTTGTATTTAGGGCAAATCAACTAACTTTGCTAATCCAGTTTTGTCATCTGAAAACATAAGAAAATAATGCTTATTTTGTAGTATTTTTTTCAAAGTGTTTTGAAGTTGTAAGGTAAAAGTGTGTATTATTGAAACCGAGGTGCTATAATTCCTATGCTGCATGCATTGTTTATCAACGTGAAGTTTATATCTTTAGTGAGAAATGAAAACCATAAATGTTTCTGTGAATCAGGATAAGAGGTCTTTGAACTATTTTCGTTTTAAATTTAATTCAACTGTCTTAGCACTTATCTTTATAAGGGATTTCAATATCTTCCTACTTGGTTTTTAGATACTTCAGTAAGATATCTAATACTAAGAGATTATTTTTTAAAGAGAAAATAGAAATGAAGCGAATATGTTTTCCTTTTAGGCAAGATTCAGATTTTATTTTTAAACAGGTGCTTAAAAATTGTTCTTGAAATGGGAGAGTTGAAGATTGTTAGTGCTGTAGTTAGTTCAGAATTTTTATAAATAACCTGGGATAATAAGAAAATGAAGAAAAGAAAGGATATTAGAGGAAAGACCAGAGGAGAGAAAGTTGAAAGAGGGTGGTGATCTATACACATACCTGAACACAGACTAGACATATGAAGAAGGCAAAAGAGCATGCATTTTCATTACTGGTCACATCGCATTTGTGGGTAGCTTGTCTTTACTGTAATTACCTGGCCTATGGTCTTGGGCATGAGAATAGCATGCCTATGTTTGTAGGTCTAAGTGGGGTGCAAAGCTGCCTACTATTTCCAGCTGTTCCAGACAGTGACCTTAAAACAACATATTGTGAGATACAATTACCTCTCTATAGAGATGACAACTTTTCTACAATCCGAAGCCATGTGGTAAGAAAAGTTGGGAATGCTGGCAAAGTGTATTTACAAGTAGGCTTTTTTATTTTTTAAAGTTGAAGAGGATATCTAGGTAAATAGAAATTATATATATATTATGTGTGTGTGTGTATACACACACACACATGTACTTTTTGTAACAGGGCTACACAGACTATATTTAAGAAGCTATTGAGGGAAACAACAGGGAATAAATATGGAACATGACTTAGAATTATCATTATCAAAGTGAGAGCTAAATTATGCACATCATACCAACCCTCCACACTGATTACTTCAGTTTAATATACATATACATATATATGTATATATACATAATATACATAATCACCCTAATGGAAAACATAATTAAGTTCAAATTTGAATAACAGATAAGACAAATAAAATGAAAATACAGGTTTATTTGTTCTTGTCAAACCTAGAAGTGTTAAAAACTTTAGCGATGAAAGGAAGATTGGAAGAGAAGACTGAATTTGACACGTTTTAAAAGCAATACCATTGGTGGAAGAAAATGTGGTTTAGTTTGTGAAAGACAGAAACTCAAACCTACTGGCTTATAATTGCATGAAAGAATGTGCAAAAAAATCATATAGTGAGAAGGTAACTTTAAATAATTTATTTTCAAATTATGGCTTAATAATAAAAATGGTGCGTTTGTTCCTGTATGATCTTATTTTCCTATTTGAGATGTAGGTGTTCTATTGGGACTGAATTTTGATATTTAATATCCTACAAATAAAACACAATATTGAGACCATGAAAGCATAAAATCCTTTGGACTTTATTAAGCTGAAAGAAGGTTTTCTTTTTGTATTTTCACAGTTTATCATTTTTGCCACTATAATATTTAAAGGAGAGAGACTTAAAAAGGAAAAGTAATATGAGCTAATTCTTAAAAGATAGGATTTTAGGTCAGAAGCTTTGGTGATGCATATGCTTCCAGTTATTCCAGGAGGGTAAGGCAGGAGGATTACAAATTCAAGGGCAGCTTGGGTAACTTAACAAGGCCGAAACATGCCGCTCCACCCTCCCAGCAAGGAAACAAAGGATGTAATTTCCAGGTGGAGCCCTTGCCTCTTCTGTCCGACACCCTGAGATTAATCCCCAGGACTTACAAAGAAGAAAATAATAGTTTGAGGGATCTGTAAATAACAATTTGTAAAATTGTTTCAAACATATGAGTTCTGGGAAAATTTACTTTATGAAGCTAGACTGACACATGGTCATTTTTATTCTGCAATAATTACACATAGATAGAGATTATGTGTCTACGACGCACAGACAGCATGGTGTGATATAGTTAGCTCCTTAGTTCGAGTGAATATCTGCACTCTGTCTAGCTTGAACCACTTTCCTTCCCTATTCAAGTGTTATTCATATCAAAATGAAGGAAAATAATTCTAATATGAGTTTATAAATGGTTCTATTTTATAGTTCAGTAAAGATTTTCATTATTTAGAGTTTAATTTTTTAAAGCAAGAACACTATGTCCAAGGGCTTTTAGGTTTTGGATCCCAGAAATAATGTTATGCAGTTCAAATAGTTATTGAGATATTAAAAGCGAGCTAAAATTAATCATACTTCGAGCTGTGGAAATTTTTATGAGACTATATCCATTCTATTCAGAGAAGACTTTGATTATCACTCTATTAGAGAGCACTGTCTAACTCAAAAACATTTTTCTCCTTAAAAAAAAAAAAAAACAAGGACTTGGAAATGAGTTACAATTTCTACCCAGGGATTTAAAGGCACTTCAGCAGGTTGAGTTAACACAGCAGATAAGTTCTTCTGTATAAATTTCCTACTGACACATTTCATGATAGAATAAACCAATCCAAAAAGCAGGTGAAAGGGTATTTTTTTCGTAATCTGAGCAAAAGCGTGATTGCATTTTTTAACAGCACCTTGTCTATGAAAAACCAATTTACTTCCATTAATGAAAAGGAAACACAATGTGGCTGAGAGTGTAACACGGAATTATAGTTCATTAATTCTTCAAGTATGCAATTTTCCGGGCTCCTGTTCCCCATCGATTTCTGCACACTTCCGCAGGCCCCACTGAGTGTGAGCCAGAAGAAGCCTGAGCGTACTGCTGTGTCATGTGTGCGATGCTGGCGCTCCACAGTGAGGTGAAACCTTGTAAAACGGGTTTTGCCAGTGACCACTTGACCACGAAGCCCTGTTGACGTTTCTTTGTTGTCAAAAATTGATCAACCACAGACCCACTGGCATCTGGCATTGTGACAGTCTCCTGTTATGTGGTTCATGCCAACAGAGGAGATGACGCATGTAACAATCAAAGCAGAGAACTCAGTACACTTAATTAGGCATGATGAATTGGATGGTGCATGCATCAATCTTTTTTCAATGTTACATGCGATGTATTTTCTGGCTGGTATCACTGCCATGAGATATGTCAAGGTGCATTAAAATTTAAAATTAAAAAGTTTGCACTAATTGTTAAACTCAAAAGTTTGAGTGCTGGCTCATAAAGTTATATCCTGAATTCTGCCTTTTATAAGTATGATCTTTTAAATGTACAATGATCTTTTATTAATCTCTTTGTCAATTTGTCCTTGAAGTTTAAACTGCTTCCTTTTGCACATATCAGACGTGGGCAAAATTGTTACAGTGTCAAGTAGTGAATGCAGGTACACGTACTCTGAAGAACTGAACAAAAATGTATTATATCCAAACCGAATTTAGCAAAATGCTGTATATACTACTGTCTTCTTGCCTTGTGAAGAAGCTCGTATTTCAGGCCACTCGTGTAAACTGCACCGACAGACCTATTGGGGTTCTCCCATAAGGAATCAAGGTCAGACCAACCCTATTGTGCTTTATTAAGAGGCTCCAAGCACAGCAAAGAACTACATATTAAGAGAAAATGCCAGGTAGAATCTTATAAAGAAGGGTTTTGAAAACCGCTGTCCTAACAAAAGCCATTTTAGAAGCACAGGAAATCTACTGCGGAGGTCAGTCTTTAAATAGCCTTTGCAAGCATTTCCTCTCTCCACACGGAGCAAATGCGGCAGTCTTTACTTTCGCCTACTCATTCCCCTCTTCGTGTATTTTCATGGATAGTGGTGCCCGTGGGACTGAGCAGTGTGCACGGGCCTGTCTCAGAGCTCACAATTCAGGGACAAGTCAGTAATTAGCCTGCACTAGTACACCATTTCAGAGCCCAGATAAGCACAGATAGAACCGAAGTAGTAAGTGGTTCATATTTGAGAATGCTTATTGAGAACCCAATTAGGTAATTGCTTGTTTCTCAGTTTTATTGTCCGGCTCTTTCAATCTAAATGAAACATGTACAGTGATTTTGCCTCAATCATCAGTGTCTCTCCAGTCGTGTGAAGAGTTCCTGCCACATGGGCCACATTCGATAAATATTTATCAGTTGAATGAATTGATTATGAATACAACGTTAAAAACCTCCATATTTGGTAATATATTTTCTGAAAGAACAAAATGATATTTGAAGCACTTCACCTTCATACACACAGGGTGAAAAGTTCTTACCCTTAACCATAGGCAAGTCATTTATTGGGATCCAGTGGCTGGAAGATAAGTATACTATACAAAAAAAAATGATTATAGAACATTATTTATCTTTATTAAGTTCTAAAACTGCATCTACATTTCAATTTTAGTGTGAATTTTGGTTAATATTTATTGGCTCAATATTAACCCTAAGAAATTCACACTGAATATGTAGGCTATAAATGCCCACTCACATACACAATAAACAAATAAGCAAAGAAGACAGTGAGACTGTAACAAAATTATATGACTCATTTCCTTCCTAGTAAAATGCACATTGCTCATAAGAGAAGTACTTGTGAATAGGTTATCAAGGTCATCTCTTCTAGTATTTATAGCCCATTGTTATTTTATGCATACATGATCAAGTATTTGTTATTTTTGATAAAACTTTTTTATTTTTGATAATATTTTTTTCTTCAGAAATATCAACAGGTAGCCTGGCAGGTTAAAAATGTAGTAGGAATTGATTTTAGAAAATAAAAAAGGCTTTAATATTCACTCACTGTAAGATAGTTTCTGAAAAGCATTCCGGCATTATAAATGGAAAACCTAGAGTGTGTAAGGCTGATAGTAGCATTTACAACTTAGTGGATAGAATGGAAGGTACAGATTCCAGCAAAAGCATCTGAAAGTCTGTAAGTCACTGAATATGATGCAAGAGCTTATGAAAGAAGGTAAAGTCGCTGCTGCCAAGTACAGGTATCTGGTACGGGCATATCACTGTTGCTGCTCCATCTAACAGGCCACAGTGGAGAACAGCCCTGATCCGGAGACTGTTCTAGAGTGTTCTAGAATGTTCCCAGACCCACCAAAAGAAGAATAAAGGGCTGCTCTCCACTGATTAGGTAATGGTGGAGACAGCGGCTGAAGAAAAACATGAACTAGGAGATGTGCACATCAGGCTTCCCCTGAAGAACAGTACGAGTGCACAACCAAGGCCATGCAAATCCAGAATGACCCCCTAGGGAGAGAACCTTTCTACAACTGCAGACTGAGCTCTGACACCGAGAATGTGATGACATCCTGGAATTGTGAGCCCAGGTCCCATATTATAAGTCCCACCAATAGCCCAGTGGGTTTTCAAGTCAGAGGAAATTATGGATCGAAGCAAAATCCTCAATACAAGAAATAATTCTCAGATGGGGCAAAAGAAGTCTAATAGAAAATCTAAACTAAACTTTGCAAGTGTGTGCAGAATATCAGGAAATGGAATAGAAGCAATGCAAAAACAAAAACAAAACTATGTATAGTAATCAAAAACAGAGTACAAAATGACACAAAATACCCAGCATAAAACTAGTGTAAATCTAAACAAGAAAGTGTTCCACATGTGCTTAACAGGAATATATTCATTAAATAATAAAGGATTCAAATATAAGACAATAGAAAAATGAAGAGAAGAAAAGTAGGGACCTAAAAGAAAGAAAATTGATGACCAAATCATCTTCACTCAAGCAAAGTAGAAGCACCAGATAATGGAATACATTCTTATAGAGTTCACAACTTAAAAGCAAGACTTGTGATCATCAATTAATATGTAGTTGAAAGGAAGAATTAAATAATTAGAGTGAAGTGATATGAAAGTCTGGCAAACATAACTCAGCTAAAAATATAGTTGGCGTCTTGGAAATAGATGTTCATAAACCAAGAGAAAATGTGTTTTACATTACTGAACATGAGAACTAACCACAATACAGAAAGATTTTAATTGTACACAGGAAGACTATACCATCTTATTGATAGTAACGGTTATACTGAATGCTCAATATGGGGACATTCTGAACTCGGATGCTGGCATAGGTGCTTCTTGAGAGTACAGGTACTGCTGAGTTCTTCCTGGACCATGTAATCCAAGAGCCCTCTGAATCATTTGTTTTTACATCATCAGGGATTTAAAAAATTTTTTTTGGTTCTGTTTTTATCCTACATTTACCATCCCCCAAATCAGTGCAAAATAGGCTTACATGAGAATTTAAATTTCATAAATATTGAAACTATATAAAATAAAAATGAGCAAAAGAAAGGAATCAAGAGATGAAGGAGGGAGGAGGCAGGAAGGGATAAGGGGTAGAGAAGGAATGGGGATGTGTTATGTACCCACCCACACAAGGAATAGAAGCATCGTGTCCAGCAAACATAGGATCAAGAGATGGTTGAAGAGGGAGGAAGGGAAGAGAAAGGGAATGAAAAAGGAATTAAGATGTGTTATATACATGTACCAACTTTGCACAAGTAATGTAGACATTATATGCTACACATGTGCTAATAAAGTAAAATAATAAAAAAATCTGAAAGTACAGGTAAAATGTTTGTCTTAGACACCAGGAGCTTTGTCAGTATTGTCTTACGATGGGAAATAAACAGTTAGTATTTTTAATCTTAGAGAAAATTTTTAAAATACCACATATCTTGTGATGAAAACCATTAAGCACCTAGTTATGTCACATGAAAGAGTCTGGAGAACTAAAGCCAAAAATGCTACCTAACATTACATTGCAGCAATGTAAAATGGTATTTATGTTAAGTCTCATTACAAGTTTAATTTATGTATAAATCAGCATGAAGAAAAATATCTCTTAATTTGAGAGATGCTAGTGCCTTACAGATTTTGCAATTATGTTATTTCTCCCTTGGAGAATATACTTTTCCCAAATATTTACATGACATTTTTTTAACCTCCTTGAGATATATGATGAAGTTACTGACTCAGTGAGGCTATCCTTAAATATCTAAAACAGTAATCTTCAAACACATCCACAATTGATCCTGCTCTTTCTCAGCTTTACCTTTCTAACTAAGGCAACCAATGTATACTATTTCCTGAGAAGATTAATAGAGAATGTTCAACAGGGAGACAATCTGCAGGCTTATCGTTTCACAGTTAACATTGTGGGAGTCTTATTTTATTATTCAAATGACAAATTTCATAAAAATTATAGGACATGTCTTCTTTGCTATATATGTCCTCTCTAACCATACTGTGTATTACTCATGTATCTTACTCACTCATGGTCTGTCTGTTCTCTCTATAGAGTGTCATGTGAAGAAGACTTTTCATCTATTTTCTTCTTTGTTATCTCCTTAGTGTCTAGTATAATGACTTTCACACACTGGTGATTATTTAATGAACAAATGATTTGAACAAAAGAAATTAGCATAATTGAGCATTATATTAGCCACTATTCTTAATCTCTTTTTAACTTACTCAGGATGTCATAGTTTTAAGTTTATTTTTTTTAATTTTTTTTTTATTTGAGACAGGGTCTCGCTTTGTAGTTCAGGCTGGCTCTGAGCTCACTATGTAGCCCAGGCAAGCCTGGAACTCAGCAATCCTCCTGTCTCTGCCTCCCGAGTGCTGGGATGACAGGCATGAGCCACCACGCCCGGCAGTCAGAGTTTTAAGATACCACAAATGAAATTTGAGGCTTCATTTCAAGTCAGGTATTTGCAGCAAGTAATTCTGTACACACACATGAATTTTGCTTCTGAGGGGCTTAGAAGCATCTGAACTTTCTGACTTTCCGATTCTGTTCCACAAGGCACCGCTATCTGCCTGTACTTCTTATCAGATATACATAAATACGAGAGAATTTAGAAGAGAAAGTCTGGGTTTATGGTCTGCTTTGGGGTGTTCAGTTGGCTCTAATATCATGATTAATATCTTAATAGAACTGCATTTTGCTTGGTGAATGCGGTGGGACTGGAGGGAAAGTGAAAGGGTAGCACGCGTTGCCAGCACCTCCCCTGCACCGCAGTGAAACACGGAGCTCGGCGTCTGCTCTGCAGCTCCCGCTCAACGCACTGCACTCTGCGCCTCCAGGACAGTCCCCCGGCTGGCTCTCCCGGGACAGGCCTCCCACACCGCCGCTACTCTCACCTTTAGTTGCTCCCGGTCTCTTCGCCACACCCACACAACGCGAGCTCCGGCGAACTCAAATCCTGCGGTATTTGAAACACTGAATTGAAGACAAAGATCAAACTGTTGCAGACCCCCACGCCCTGCCAGGGTGGTCCCGCTCGTCCTCTAAAGCCTCCGCGACGCCGGCTCCGTTGGCCCCAGCACCCCCCTTTCTACCCCTCAAGTGCACCGTGCTGTCTTTCTTCTGACAGAATTTGATTCAAATAGTACAGGTGTGTGTTTGTTTAGATAATTTTTTATCTTGTGATTTCCTAGAGAGATTATAACTAATTTCTCTTTGAAAAATAAACAAAAACCTCCAGGAGATAGTAAGGTCCACTAGGTAAGAAACCCTCCTAGAAATAAAGTGAAAAAGGGAGACATGGAGAGTTTTTGACATCCAAGACAATGGTGCATATAACGTTTCCTATAGAAAACATTTTTTTTTCCTGGCTTCAATTCTAAGAATATTTATACAAGAAATGTCTTCAGGTGACAGTCAATGTTTTATTATGGTTTTACAAAGATACAAGAAAGAGTCTTCAAACACCTACTTCTGTCTCTCCTAGGTGCAATCATAACTTAGTTTTTTCTCTGAGGTCTTTCTCCAGAAGCATTCTTTTGTTTGTTATTACTTTACTCACTGGAGGTTTGGAGCTCAGGGGACCCGAGGAATGAATTTCGACGCCCTTTGGATTGTCATTCTCTATAACATAAGACATTTTAAGCCAGCTTTTGTCAAGTACTAGATCGAAGTTCTTTCCCATTTGAATTTTCTGGCTGGGCCCTGAATTGTTGTTTTTGTTTCCATTAAGAAGAGAACATATTACTTTAGATGCAAGTACATGGGGAGCCAAGTTGACAAGTTTTAATTAAAAAAAAAATCAGAAGTCTGAATTAGCTCTCAGAATTCACTTATTCTCCCAGGGGAGAGTAAATTGAAAACAAAACAAAATAGAAAAACCAGTTGAATCTCTTCAAATGCATGGACAAGTATTTACCTGGACCTCAGCTTGCTGCACTAAAAGGCATGAAGAAAAACATTTTGTTCCGAAACAAACGCTTGCACTTAGCAACCTTATCTTATATCTGTCCATCAGAAATAAAAACAGATGAAGTAGACTGATTCTTAATGGAACCATATTCTGATAGATCCTGTAGCATGTTAACCCACAAATTTACATCCTAACTTTGAAGGTATCTCACCATATCATACAGAGTTATTTAGTACTGCCACCTTAAACTTGAAGACTGTCTGCTAAATATAAGATTAGTTTGAACACCACTTAGTTGAATGCAAGCTGTTTTTTCTGTGTTAAATCAATGGGTCGTTTTTAAAGGTCAAGTTGGTGTTAGAAGACAAAATTTTAATTTCAAGTTCTGCTACATTTTGGTTATATGAAACAAAAGAGAGAGGGGAATAGTGAGAGAGAGAGCGAGAGAAGAGAAGAGGAAGAAGGAAGAAGAGGAAGAAGATGAAAGAAGAAAAGAAGAAGAAGAGGAGGAAGAGGAAGAAGAAGGAGAAGAAATCTGTTGATACCTCCAATTCTCAAATGCCTCCCTCCGACCTGGGGCCTAACTCTGTACCACACGCCTTAAGGGCTTCCTGGGAGGGTCAGGTGACATCATAAACTTCGCAGCTCTATGAATCATTAAGCCACAGTAAAATACTTTCAACATAATTTTATGGGGTTATTTTAAGCTGTTTAGAAGACTTTTGGGCGCCAAAAAATATATATTTTTGCATGGAAAACTGGTTTTGAGAAGGGTCGAAGGAAGGAAAAGTAGGAAACGAGAATTAAGACAAATTACGTACGCGTACAAGTGCTTATAATACATGTGATCATGAAGGGTCACAAATAGGTACTAATAAAACTTTAAAAATAAAATGTTCTGTAATAACATCTGTAGGTCCAGCAAGACTCTTCGAAAGTTGGTTTGGATGACGTCTGTACCAGTCTGTACTACGATCAGGTCTTCCATGGAGACCCTGTTCGGACGTCCCCTGGACTGCACAGCGTCCCTGGTATCTTGTGGGCCCATCACAACGTGGGGCGGCCCTCAGAAGTCCGTGGGGGTGAAGCGGACAGGCGGGTCTGACAGCCGAAATCAGGGGGAGGGAGCGCGCTGGCCCCACGGCGCCGTCTCTCACGTGCGGCTCCACGGGAAAGCGCCGCAGGGGCGCTCTGGGCGCGCCGAGAGGGCCCTGCACGGGCTGTGCATGCTCGTCCCACGTACGTCCTCACGTACCGGGCACCTGCCTGTTCCCCGCTTTTCATGAGTGCGGCAATGATGTAGGACACTTATATATGACTCAACCTAGGAGTAACTTTCAAGATCTAGCACTAAACTTAATTCCGTAGTGATCCCCAGGCATGAATTTATTCCTCTGATGTATTTTAGTTGCCGGGAATAAGATCAAAAACCATTTACTTTTAAATTATAGCACTTCACATTCTTAAGCCAGCTTTATTGTTTGAAATCATTACCCACTTACAAAATATAAATTCTTGTCTAGATATATCCGTACACTAATATGGGGGAAAAAAAAACCAGAAGGCTTTGGGTTTGCTGATTTTTTTCAAAATTGACTTTAAATTCTAAAAATCAATATAAGGAAGCCTCAGGGTGCTTTATTGTTTGTGAGCTTGTATTTCGGCTCATTCTGTATAACAAATGTGTATTTCTCAAATGCCCTTAGAAACAGAAAGAACTTGAGTTTGAACTTGAAAATATTCCAGTACTTTTAAGCCAGAGGAGAAGAGAATATGGATACAGCATAGTGAGAAAGTAAATCCTTCATGTAGTAACATGGTTTGTAGGCAACATTTTAAAGTGTAAATATTTGCACGGAACAATTAATTTCAAACTCCTAATGCTTTAGTCAGTTATATAAATAATTCCATTTGTCTTCAGGTGATTTTCCCACGTACATAATTCCAAGTCTTTTATAAGTAAGTCCACTTTTTTTTTGTTCTAGACCAAAGCCTCAACATAAAAGCCATCAGTTTTTACTTACCAGTGTGGTACTAATAGAGAGCTACTCCCACATGTGTAATTAGAGATAAAGTAGTTAAAACTACTTCACCTCACAAAATTTAATTTAAGACAGCAAAAAGGCAATTCTGTTTTACAATCTCTACTGCCTATTTGATAAACAGACACAGACAGAATGACCCAGTGAAGGGTTGTCATCTGAGTCGTAACTGAGAAGTGACGCTTTTGGTAAGGATCTTGTTGGAAGAAATCCTGCTAAATATCTGAAACCTTCCCCGCTCTGGTTGCTTCAACACTGGCAATCAACACGCCAGTGGAAGAAGAAATGAATCTCGGCTTTTGGGTACATTTTAACACTTAAAATGCGATGTGTAGAAACCATTAGGTGACTCATTTTAACTGCTTGCCTTTGTAAAGCTTGAATGAAAGAGCGAAATATATACTCCTTAAAAATTCAAAGTTCCTTGTGAAGTGATAGTTGGGATTTTTAAAAGCCTTGAAGCCATTTTCTCCTGGAAAGATGACAATAAAGTAATAAAAATCTGTTGAAAATTAAGATTGAAAATATGATCTTAATTTGAACATAGTGGTCTTAAAATACATTGGAAGGTTCACTGTAGGTAAAGAAACAAGATCAAATTAAGGCTTAAAACATGTAAATATAATCAATGATTGCTTGAATTTTGAAAATTCAACAGAAATTAAATAACATTATAGTGTTGAGCAAGGATGTGGAAAAAAATATGAAACAACTTTATCTTACAGCTTTTTCAAAGCAATTTAAAGGGTAATTCCTACCTTTCATTTAGGTACTAATGAGGAGAGAAAGCTTGGGAGAGGGAAAGTTTGGTAGAAATAGCTATTCCAAGGTTGATGAGACAGAAAGGGGTGTGAAGCAATTCTTTTGGAGAGTAGGACAAAAATGATTCTAAAGAATCATTCCATTTTGTATTCCACTTTGAGGTTTGTATGCACGAATGTAAAATGTAGCTATTGAGAGGAATTGGGATTTTTCTCCAGCCATGGTCAGCTTCTCAGCAGCAGGACAGAGAGGACTAGGAACGATGTTTGACAAGAGCTAGTGTTTTTCTGGGCAGGAAGATGTACAGGGACAGAGTAAGGAAGTTTCACAAAGTGTTCACAAAGGAGGCACTAGCTCGATGAACCAGGCAAAGAGGTACCGCCGATGAGCCAGGCATGAGTCCAAATATTAGAAATATATCCAGGTGAAAGGATTAATATTTCCAAAACAGTTAGACAAGCAGTAATAGGATGAAGATATTAGAGTATGTGAGAAGGGATGATAGAAAATGGGGTTCAGAGTAGAGAGCTTGAAAATAAGATTTATGGAGTGGTGTCGTTAGAAGCAAAGACAAAGTCAAGGTTGTGAGCATAAGAGTGTGTAGCAGAGGTGGAAAGCAGGGAGATAAAAAACTGAAAAGTTAGGCTATTCTTTGGGTTATGCATATGCGTAAATGAAACAGTGAAAAGGGTATATGTCAGAAGAATACAGACAATCACATGGAGAAACTTGCACTTAGCCCTTTGGGAGGCTGAGGCAGGAAAATAGAAAGTTCAAGCCTAACCTGAGCAATTCAGTGCTTTAATGACCCCTTGCTTGTCTTAAAATTAAAAAAAAATTAATAATAAGGGCTGGAGATGTAGTTCACTGTGACGGAAATTGATTTAATCTCTAGGGCTTGAAAAACTGTACTTTTTAAAAAAAGAAGTTAACGAAGATCAGAGGTTACAGGCAGTGACACTAATCTGTGTCACTAGAATAGTAATGTGCACATTGTAGGTACTAATGAATGAGAAAACAAATAAATACAAGAATTACTTATCAGGCATTCACCATGTCATGAATTTGGCTAGTTACTAGTGAAAATACAAAGATGTGGACTATTACTACCTTTAGGAAGCTCTGTTTCCATAGGGAAGCTGGATTCACACCCACTTCCGGGAGTGTCTGGGTGGCATGGAGCTGTCTCTGGCTGCTTTCTCCCTGACACTGCTCTCCTGTTCCACTTCCTGGCTACCGCGGCCTAAGCTCTTTGCCATGCTCTTATCATGACGTTTCTGCCTTGAAGCCAGGTGAGCATGGACTGTATTCCCTGAAACGTGAGCCATACTAAACCTCTCCTGCCTTCAAGTGTGGATGTCGGTACTGTCTCAGCACACAGGAAAGGGTGGTAGCATCTCCATCATGGGTCAAAGGTCTCTCCCCAAGACACCGGAAGTCAGGTTCTTGTTACACCTTTCGGAAGCCCCTTCGACTCTGATCACAAAGGTAGCTAAATAATTACAAATCAACTTATAAGTGCATATTTCTCCTCCTCAAATAATAAGCTCCATGAGAAAAGTTCTGACTTTCCCAGTTCTGTAAATTCAGCACTGATTCACAGATGACTAGCAAGCTGGCCTGTCTGGTGGACAGATGATTAAAAATAGAGCAATGTGCAAGAAATGTCATATAAAGGTTGGAGATTTTCTCAGTACTTGTTGACAAAACAATCATGAAATATGAGATCTCTTATTACATGACACTGTTCCATCAGCAACTCCCTTAGAGTTCTTAACCAGCCTTTCCAGTTTTTTTCTTTTTTTCTTTTTTTTGTAACAAGTAGTATTCTGTATTATATGCCTGTGCCTTGTTGATACAGGTTTACTTGTTGTTTGGGAAAATTAGAAAAATGAATTTTTTAATTCATGTTTTATCAGTTTTATTTCTAACAAAATTATCTCATTCTTAGAATTCATTTATTTGTGGTTCCTTTTCTAATAATCTCAAAGGAAATTTTTTGCAGGTTTATTTTTCCTCTGCCTTACTGAAAAAGCCAAATCACTAAAAGATGAGGGACCAATTGTAATAGTTACTAAGGGCTTACAGAAAAGCAGAGGAAACAGTGAGTCACAAAGCACATGGTCTGTAGCTGTCTGGGAACTTCCCTCATATGCCGTCGCCATGGACCCACTGTGTGGGTCAGTCTGCTCAGCCCCACTCCTGCTGAGCAGAGTTACTTATACGATCACCATAATGTCCTCTCTCATGAGCAATGTTATGACCTGTGATATAGCCTGATAGGCTTTTGTGACTTTGACTGTCCAAACACTCCTCAAATCAAATTTTATTTGCTTGCAGCAAATTCTTTGTTGCTAAAACACATTTGAAAAATTGAAAACAGCCCTCTCCTTCTCATGGACAGCTGGTGGGAATATTATCATGGATATTTCCTTGCTGGAGGAGTTGGTAGCATCCAATGCTTATAGAGTTTGACCTTATAATTTCACTCTTAGGAAATGGCCTTATAGGAATGCTTTATCATTTGCACAAAGCACCTGAAACAATAAAAGCATGAAAACAATCTAAATATCCATTGAGAAAGATATCTACACATACATAAGAGAATGTTACAAAGTTCTTAAAAATGAGATAAAAGTAAATGTATTGATGAAAAGACAGCAAATCACAGAATAACATGTACATTGCCCTATTTGCATGGCTGTGGGTGTGTATGAGGTATGTGTGTAAATACATTGAAAATGACAACAAGTTTTTTTTTTTTTCTAAACTAGAGTTGAATAATTCTTTATGGTGGTCCAGGCACTGTGTACAACCTTTCCTTCACTGTTATGACTACCAAAAATGTCTCCAGACCTTGCCACATACTATATGGAGGCTAAGTCACCTACAACTAAAAATCAGTGTTACAGATGACTGTAAAGAGAAACAATGGACTTTTGTTTCAGCACCAGGGATCAAACTCAGGACCTTTTTGTTGCAAGGCAGACACCATGCCATTGAGCTAAGTCTCCAGCCCAGCAATGGACTTTAAAGGGTGACGATATATTCGCAGTTGTCGTATCAGATGAATCTAGTATATATGTTTCATATACTTATATATGTTACATATATAGAAGACTTCTTACAGCAAGCATTTCTCTGTTCCTGTTCAACTTTTAAAAATGGATTTACTGCTGGGCGTGGTGGCTCACGCCTGTCATCCCAGCACTCGGGAGGCAGAGACAGGAGGATTGCTGAGTTCGAGGATTGCCTGGCTACATAGTGAGCTCAGAGCCAGCCTGAACTACAAAGCGAGACCCTGTCTCAAAAAACAATGGATTTATTTTCATGGGCTCTGTTCAAACATATTCGTAGAATTTATCTACCTAATTCTCAAGCTTCCCCCATTTTTCTGTAAAGACATTTAAATAATCATATGGAATTTACTAAACAACTATGATAAGAAATGCCATACAATTAACTTGTTTTGAAAGTGTCTTAAGGCTATTTCTTTCCTAACAAAATAGGAATAATAATTTTCACTCGCAGGGTTCCCAGGCTCAGCACAATGACACATATTGAAGTGCCTAATTTTCCTTATTTGATTCTATAGCACGCTAGCATCTACATTATCAAGTCTTAAGGGTTTTATCTTGAAGTCACAAGGGCAAAAATGCAGCTCAGTTTGTTTTCCTATCATATTTTCAGTGCTTAGAAGAGTGTTTAGGACAAAGCTGGTGCTCATTACCAAAGCAGGAAACAACTAAAAGCCTCACAACTTGGTGTGCAATGATCTCTTGCCCAATACCAGTTGTTGAATGAGATACTAAATATTTTAAGTGTGAAGATATATACATAGTTATGCCCAATCGGAGTGAAATGCCGAGTAACTATGGTGATAATTACTGATAAACAGCAGCTTAAGAAACAAATAAGCAATTAGAAGAAACAGATAAGCAGTTCTCATGATTCTACAAGAGTTGGTTTAAATTCTCAATCTCTGTGTTAGAGTGCTTGATCTATATGGAATAGAAAGTCCTACAGGCTGGCACATTATTAATGATAAGCACCATAGTTGAGTTAGTCTGACAATCCCAAGCCTGTGGCTTCTTCCGGGGGCATCAGGAATGACTCCAAAGCCACGTTTCACTGCCAACGCTGCGCGCTCTGCGGAAGGACAGGTCTCCCCAGTGTTGTGCCTAGGTACTCCTTAGACTGCCGAACGAGCTCCACCCCTAGGTGGACTTTGCAGATGCGCTTTTCCTTGGGGATCCTCCCCTTAACCACGCATCAGTAAAATTAGTCAGTGTGCTGGTCTGAGATATCTAGATATGTTTTGCGGAATTAGGAAAAAAAATCAAAAGAAAGGGAATAGGGGCAAGTCTAAACTTGGGTGATAACATTTATATATTCTCTTTCTTTTTATTGTAGTAAAATATATATGTACTATTAACTGCCATTTTAGCCACATTCAAGTGTACAATTCATTGTGGTTAATTATATTCATGATGTTGTATACCTTCATTACTATCTGTTCTAAGGTATCCTCACCCCAAACAGATAACTCTAGATCCATCCCACAATACCATCTAACCAACCTTCTTTCTGTTAAGCTAATTTTAATAACATTATTTAAAAATTATTTAGCACTTGCAGTTCACCAGGCACAGTGACAAGTAAGCCCATGTATGAATTAGCTCATTCAATGATCACATCCATGGAAAGGGTAACATTAGTTGCCCCTTTTCATAGAGAGGGAAACAGAGAGGAAGGAGGGTGGAGGCACTTGCTCAGGGTCAGGGAGTAAAGGATGGAGCCTCCTGACTCCAGTGCTCACACTGACCAGCACGCTGGGCCGCTCACATTCCGGACACTCTGAGTTCTAACCTTGAGCTTCCTTCTAACCTTAACCTTACACTTCCGCCTCTCAATCAGTGTACTGAAAGCAACACAAAAACAGAAACAAAAACAAAACAACAGAACTGCTGGGCACCAAAGGACTCCTTTTATCTCACAGTTCAAACAGAAGGATGAGAAGTTGGCTCCAGACAATCTTTTTAAACACAATAAGGCATTACTTTTAAGCAATACTTGCTAAAAGTATTTCCTTTGAGGTTGCTCTTGAGTAGCACATGTGACTTTATTTGTAATAAGAAAGGAACATTTTCTTACTGGGATGTCTTTTAAATTCCAACAGAAACTGTGCAGAGACCCATTCTTCTGATGAAAACTGCCTACCTGTTCCAATCTTGGACATACTACACTTTTCCCACCAAATGCTTATCTCTGTTACTTGAATGCTGATGTCTAATTTTAGCCTCACCTGTTCACGTACCTAGCAAACGTCCCCTTTACCCACTTCATACCAAACTCACTGGGTCATGTTAATATCTCCTGGGTCATAGTTTATACTTACCCCAATACAATGTATATGTACTTATTTATTCTTTTTACATATATATGAGTAGGCAAATTTCTCAGAGTCTTTTGAGAGCTATTATTGCAAGCCATTAATTAGGCATACAGTTGCTTCCTCTGCCAACTAAGAATATCTGCTTCCTTCCAACAGCAGTTTCCTCGTTGTTAGAGCCAACATCACTCATCAGAAAAGATGACATACTGCACTTTGCAGTCCCAGTAAAGGCCAGCTGCATACATTTTCCCTAAAGCGGCCCTGGTTCATCACTTGAGAGATCTGGGCCATGCAGGTTATATCCCGTTGAAGGTGATAAATGCTTACCCTTTTCAACAGAAATTTTTCAAGTGGCTTGTTTATGAAACCATAATAGTTATTTCCCTTATCCAGATAGAAAACTAATTGTCTTTCACCTATAAAAGTCTTTCCATAAATTACCAGACTGACTCCAATGAAGCATTGTGTCAAGCCCCATGAAGGCTTAAGGTAATGCTCCTGTGCTTTTAAAATTAACAATGACATAAGATAATTGCGGGGGTGGGGAATAATTGGTGCAAATATAGGAGTAGAGAAGAAGGAAAAAGTACTTCTGGTTGGATAAAACAAGGAGAGTTTCAGACAGAGCCCGGCGTCTGGAGGGTGGAGGGCCACGCTTACTCATGCAAGTCAAGAGGCCGCCACGCGCCTGCTGTGTGACTTGGCTCTGTCATTTAACCTCATTAGGCATGAGTTTTTAAAATGACCATAAAATAATATCCATTTAACAAGGTTGCTGCTATTAAATTAGTTAATGAATGTAAAGCAACTATCACTAATTTTGGCATATAGTATCAGGCAATTTGAAAAGGGAATGGAAATATTAATAGTTAATGAGAAAGTCGCATATGTCATGATAGTATTTTGGCTTAGGAAAATATCTACCTGGCTTCTTTGGTATGAAAGTTGATATTTCCTCTAATTCCTATTAAGGCATGGTTGGCAGTATAAAGATGACTACATAAAGAGAGAGGTTAGATGGAGGATAAACAGGCAGGCAGGCTGACAGACAGACAGACAAGAGGACTTTAAAGATTTAATATTCACAGCCACAAAGGATGGAGATCTCAAGAAAAAGAGGAAGAGTCTGAAGAGAAAGAAGGCCTTCAAAGTAGGGAATAATTCACTCAGTGAAAATTAAGTCTTTGGAAGAATGAGGTTTTTACAAGAAAAAGTTAATAGCAAAGTATATTACTTTTACAAATTTTATAAAAATATATGGCCAGGTGAACACATTTCCAGGCCCCTTCAAGGTCTGGAAAGAAGCCCAGCCAGATGAAAAGAACAGCAACCTAAGGTTTATTAGCTTAATGCAAAATCTGCCTCTTGCTCTATGGTGAAAATGGCCAAAGCACTTTTAAAAAGTACGTACTCTATTTCAT
This sequence comes from Thryonomys swinderianus, assembly GCA_004025085.1. Classification (NCBI taxonomy): domain Eukaryota; kingdom Metazoa; phylum Chordata; class Mammalia; order Rodentia; family Thryonomyidae; genus Thryonomys; species Thryonomys swinderianus. The sequence continues at coordinate 5,519 of PVIC010008961.1, read as the reverse complement.
TTGTGCTCTTTGGTTTTCCTTTGCTCCTCTTCAGTCTTCTTTCGTGATCCTTAAAACTAATTCTGCCCTTTTTTTTTTTTTTGAGACAGGGTCTCGCTTTGTAGTTCAGGCTGGCCCTGAGCTCACTATGTAGCCCAGGTAACCCTCGAACTCAGCAATCCTCCTGTCTCTGCCTCCCGAGTGCTGGGATGACAGGCGCGAGCCACCATGCCTGGCACTGTGGTATGTAGAATTGCTTGTTGGTGGGTGTGAGTCACCACGCCCAGCATTGTATGTGTTTACCAGAGATTGAACTCAGGACCTTGTGCTTGCGAGGCAGGCGCTGGAACCACTGAGCTAGATCTCTGGCCCATTCTGACCTTGCTTTTTGAGTGATGCAGGAAATGGAGAGTGATGGGTGGTCAACAAGGCTTAGGTGATTTTCACATGAAGATGGAAACACACCCGAGATCCAGGTGGCACAAGAGCCAGAGTGCAGTGCAAAGTGTTCAAGAAGCAACAGTCCTTTGGATGTGTATGAGTTACATGTGAAGAAATGTCTTGTAAGGATAATTCAGTTTTTTAAAAAATTAACTTATTGGTACATTATATATACACATCACAATTACACTCCACATTGACAATCTGTACCAGTATATGACATGACATAATTCTCATTTTTCCCCTTCCCTTCTGAAAGCTTGGAAGCGAGTGAGCTCCACAATAGAGACAATGTGAAGAAAAAATAAACCATCAATATATAATCTTGTAACGTTTCTATGTTCAAGATATGAGAAAGAGAAGGAGAAGGTGGAAGAGAATTAAAACAGCTACAAATAATACTGTAATACTGTAAAAATGTCATGTCAAGGAAATCAAAGGGGAGTTGCTAGCAAGAATTTGGTTAATAACATCAAATGGTATAAAATGGTCAAGAAATTTAAATGCTTTGGAACTAGCAGTGGAGAAGTCAGATGTGATTCCCAAGAAAGTATTTCAAAGAAAGATGAAATCTGAAGCCAATGACTATGACAAACACAGTACTTAGATTTCTCCCTCTTAGCACTTAAGGTGATGATACTGGTTTTATTTCAGATATTATAGTATGACTATTAATAATGCCAAAAGCAACCATCTTTCCTATTGTATTCTGACATAAACTAAAAATATCAGGTTTATTTTAATTTACCTTGGACATGAAATGCAATCTCTGACTATATAATCTGCAAAATTCTTGGGTAACAGAGATTCAGCACCCTCTAGTTTGCAACTAAATCATCTGACTTTTGGAAAGGGTCTGCCTCCCGTCATTCCACGATGCGTTTGGTGTTTTACAATATATAACACACTCCGACTTCTTTCCTACTCAAGACTGTTTATAGCTATATCTGGTTTGATTAATCTATTTTTGGTCTAAATAGTCTAAACCAGGAAGACTATAATAATAAATCTTTATTTTTACAGAGTGTATTAGATTCATTGATCTTCAAGGAAAGGCGAACATGAGTAATTGGAGTTAACTATTTATTTTTCTTGAATTAAACTTTTTTTTTTTGCTTTTTGAGACAGGGTCTCGCTTTGTAGTTCAGGCTGGCCCTGAGCTCACTATGGTGCCCAGGCAAGCCGCCGTGAACTCAGCAATCCTCCTGTCTCTGCCTCCCGAGTGCTGGGATGACAGGCGTGAGCCACCACGTCCGGCATTGTGGTATGCGGTGTTGATTGTTGGTGGGTGTGTCTCCACGCCCAGCATTATATGTGGTTACCGGGGATCGAACTCAGGTCCTTGCGCTTGCGAGGCAGGCACCGGAACCACTGAGCTAACCCTCCGGCCCTGAATTAAACATTTTTAAAAAGAATGATAACAAGTAGAATATACAAAGTCCACTAAACATTCACACGTACTTCATCTGTTACCCATAATAAAGGTCTGCAGGGTGATGGCCACCAACTTGAGCACCTCTTACAAATGTAGAGTCCAAAGGTAACTTTTACTAATTTTGTGATGTCTCAATATAGTTAGTATTAAAATATTTACACAGGTTTCTCTTTTTCTGATATTTTTGCAAACAAAGACAAGATTAATTTCAAGACTGGTACTGAGACTTAGAATATAAAAAAGAAAGCAATACTGAGTGGAAGAGTAATTTTTATTTTCCAACTGAGGTACATACCTCATTATAGAGAAAGAGTAGTACATCATAAAAGATTGAGAATATCAGAGTTCCTGTCTAGTTACTTTCTCACTGCTGAGACAAAATGCTCAACACCCACAAAGTAAAGTAGGAAATTTTTATTTTAGTTCACAGTTTATAAAAGTTTCAGTCATAGATGACTGGTTTCAAGGCAGAGTAACATGGTGGAGGGGTGTCACAGAGGAGAAACAGTTCATGGCGTGGCAGGTAGGAAGCAGGAAGCAGCAAGCCTACCTACTTTCTTTCCTTTTATATTCCATGCAGGCTAAAAACTTATTGTTTGGGCCCAGCCATACCCAGGCTAGGGTTTCCTTCTTCAGTAAGTGCATCATCCACAACTATACTAAACTGATTGGTGGACTGATTCAGTTATCACACTCATAATCCAATATCACACATCTATGATCCAGCCACCTCCCTAAAGCCTGGCCTTCAAGTACATGAGTCTTGGGGGATTTAAATATAAGGTGTAACAGTTCCTTTAATTTGCTTTCTTAAGGCTTTTCATTGAATTTCAGGTCCATGTTAGTTTTTATTGATTGTTCTAATTATATTTAGAGATGAATAGTGAGAAAACTAGTGAGACAACTCTACCATTTAAGAATGTACTTTTCACACATTTAATCAGCTATTTCCTTACCTCCTAGGTTTCACCAGTAGGAGTTTATTGTGAGTCTTTCCCCTGTAAATTGCAACTGCTGGTATTATAGCTCCAGTATTCCTATTTCTTGGGAATAATTTCTTCTGAGGCTACCAAACCAGACAAGACACGGAGTTACCAGTCTCCTAAAAGGTGCTAGTAATGTTTTTGTGCTCACCTGTTCTCTCCTGTCATTTAGGTACAATGTTCTCTGTGCATTTAGACAGAGGTAGAAAGTCCAAAAAAGGGAAAAGAATGGCATTTAATTTTCTTTATCTTTGCACATGTCACACTGTGATATGTATGTGCTAGAGTCTAACAAAAGTCTGATATGGATAATTTGGCACCTCTATTCCAGAAGTATGCTGACATTTCATAGGCACTTTATCATCTTATGTTGTAGCAAGAGGTGAAAATGTCAGAGCAGAAGGGGCACAGGGTATTTTCATCCAGCAGCTGTGGGCACAATTCCTTATTTCTTCACTTTGTTGGCTTTATAGATCGGGGCAAAGGGTGAAAGATTCAGCTTCTTCATATTATACTATCACTAATTTAGAAGGTATTAAATGGATTACAGGGTAAGGTCATCATCATACTATAAGTTTACATGCATTAATTAATGTCATCATCTTAACAATCAAAAAGGCATTCTTACTATCAGTCCATTTTTCAAAAAAAGAAATCATGATACATAAAAAACAAGTGGGGCCAGGGATTTAGCTCAAGTGGTACCATGCCTACTTTGGAAGCACAAGGGCCTGAGTCCAATCCCCGGTACCACAAAAAAAAAAAAAGAAAAAAAGAAAGCAAGTGATATGCCCCTGGCCACAAAGCAGTCAGTGAGAGGGCCTGATTTGGACCCAGAAAACCATCCCAAGCTAACTTAGCCAGCATGCTACATTGCTTCTTTACTCTTACAGTAAGTGCCTTCAATATGCAGTCAGAAGCAGTTGGTGTTATGTGAAACTGTAAAGATAAGAGTCTCAGTGCCGGGTGTGGTGGCTCCCGCCTGTCATCCCAGCACTCGGGAGGCAGAGGCAGGAGGATTGCTGAGTTCGCGGCGGCTTGCCTGGGCTCCATAGTGAGCTCAGGGCCAGCCTGAACTATAAAGTAAGACCCTGTCCCAAAAATAAAAAATAAAAAAAATAAGAGTCTCAGACACTCTCGATAAAGTAACCAAGTAGTCCCAGTGCAAAAATCCGGAGTGTCCCTGTGATCCTTATTTGAGATATGTCAACACGATTTGAGTAAGAATCACCTAGATGATAAGTAAAACTCCAGCTGCGTCTGTGGACAGTTGCCACGTAGCTCAGCAAGCTGACTGTGGTGTGGAAGCGCCAACCTGGATGTGGGTGGCATCATCCGCCCACGTGGTCATGTCACAGAGGGAGTGAAAAGGGAAGGTAGAATAATGTCCTATTTGGAGGAGTTCCAGTCTTCATCATCACCTGTAGAATTTGGTTTCCAGTTTCTTCAACCTTCAGTGCAGACCCTTCTGCCATTTTCCGCAGATTCACAGTAACGACTACGGTGAGCTCCCAGGCCCTCGTCCTCTGACTTCTGCTGGGTCCTGTGTTCTCCCACATGCAGACAGCCGTTCTGGACACTTCTGTCCCTGCTGGGTGGTTTCTGTGACTCTCACCTCTGATCCCGCAAGCTTACTGAATAAACCCCACTGTACAATGATATACATGTTATAATTATATGCACTTCATATATTATAACACATAAATTAATACTTATATTTTACATTGGGTCCTCCCTCTAGAGACCCGAATATCTGATCCTTGAGGCTCAGCCTGCACACACTGACTGCTCCATTCCTTTTTCATACAGCTCTTTTGATCAGGGACTCTGACTGGGAAGCCTGCCTCCTACTAACTGGACTAGTTTTCCTCTCCGAAGCTACAGACAATAACTGAATCGCAAATTCACACACTGTTTTAGTTTTTTCATACCCTTAGATCATATTTCAATTTTCTTATTTTATTCATTTGCTGAATAAACATTGAGTGTTTACTCAACTACCTTTTACCTCGACTGGGGTTCTCATCTCCCAGAAAGAACCTTTTCCTTGTTCATTCTCCCATTTGTCAATATTCTTTTAAAAGAATTGGCCTGAAGTAAATATACTATGTAATTATGGGACTAAGTCCTACAGAATTCAGGGAGACTATCACACTGCTTCGTATACTGCCTTTCTACTTATTTAAACTAAGTCTGAATTTTTTTGAGAGGTAGCACATTATGCTTTTGACTCATACATGTATTTATATCTCACTGACACTCATGAACTTTATTAAATGCAAAGCATAATGTTAAATCCTATGAAGAACAAAAAATTGTAGATATTGCCTTTATTTTATAAGAAAAGCATATTTCAGGGGAGGGAATGGAGAAAAGGATGAGGGTGGAACAAAGGATAACTAAAGAAAAGAAGAAAGAAGGAGCAAAGGACACAAAATGTAAGTCACAGATGTAAGAGATCAAATGAAGAATATAAAAACCAAACACTGGGAGAAGCACTGTGGCCTTGGTGAGGGATCGAAGCAGGTCCTCGGGAATAACATTTGTATGTCTGTTAAGTGTCATCATGTTATTGGATCTCACTGTCTTGCAGCTTAAATGATGGAATCCGGATCATCTGTCATCATATTGACTCTCCTTCCCAATCCATGATTCAAACATTTTTCTTTCTGTTCTTCTCT
>PVIC010008960.1:30790-41547 GCA_004025085.1 Thryonomys swinderianus | reverse complement strand
CTGGTATGTTGCAGGAACTACCAGAGGAAAGCAAATGGCAGTTATTTAATTATACATTGAGGAGCTAGGGAAGCATCACAAAGGAAGGGATATGGAGGCTGGTCATGAAGAATTAATGGAATTTTGAGGCAGTGAAGGGGTTGGCCCCTCAAGACTGAGAGAATAGTATGCAGAAGGTATCAAGATATGACAGACTACGGTTTGATTGAAGAAAACTATAGTTTTCTATGGCTAGTATGCAGGAGAAATAGGATAACTGCGGGAAAGGAAGCTGGAGATGTATCTTGGGGCCACCTTCAGAAACCCTTACGTGTTGTCGACTCTTGTTTTCTAGTTGATAGGGGGTTATTTAAGGTGTGTAAGCAGAGGAAAAGTAAGATTCAGGTTGTATTTGAGGAAGGGATCTCCATTGTGAATGTGAATGTGAAAGGTAAAAAGAGCAGAGGGCACACTGAGTCAGGGGCACAGGCTTAGGGGCTGTTGGAGTCATCTGTGTGCCAGACAATGAAAGTCTCAATTAAGGGCCTGGGGGCAGAAGTAGAGAGCATGGGTGTGACTGGAAGAGGGAACAGAACTAGGCTTGTTAACCACGCGGTAGGGGAAGGAACGTTTGTAAGGTTAAAGCAAATGCCAGCGTGTCGGCCCGCTGGATCCTGAATGGAGCCAAACTTGTAATTGTTCACAGGGTCAGAGACTCTTGAGTTAGCCTGTGTAGGATTTTGATATTTTATATAAACAGAAAATTTTGCTGCTTGAAGACGTCCTCACGTTATGGACCTAGTTTTTGTAATAGAAGAAATAAAACTGTCTTTTTAAGTGCTTGACACAGATGTTTCCATGGGTTATTTCAGTCTGTTCTCAGGCAGGGAAGATGGCAGGTGACGGCTGCTGAGGGACGTTCTGTCGGTGGCGTCGGGACATTACAATGTGGTGTCATTCCTCCCCCCTGGCACTTTTGATCTCCGCATTATTTGGAGCAGTTGTGCCATCCAGCAGAAGTGACACTGGAAAACGAGTCCCTGAAAGCCTTTGAACAGAACTGCTTTGTCTCCATTGTGCCATTACTCTTGCCTTAACTAGAAATTACTTCGCTGCAATTGCCTTTCAATTCTAGAGGTCCCTCAGATCGATGGGAATGGCTGGAGGCTCCTTGGTTGCCAGACCTCCCCAAGCAAGCCTGCGTGTCCACGGATGGACAATGCTTACTTGGAGGGAGTACTGGGAATAGAAGTATGAATAACAAGAGTAGAAGACAAGGACAAGTGCCTGGGTGTGTACACCAAAGTGGAAAGGAGAATATTGAAAAACTTAGAATGTCTCAAAATAATGTGGCCATTGCATTACGGACTACAGCAACCGTGCTCAGGTGCCCCTTAGTATTTTACCTGGGCTGTGCCACAGCACAGAAGAAGTTTTTCAGCGTGACACTGAATTTTTTTTTATTCCACTGCTAGGATTTTTCTTTTCTCACAAAAGAGATACAACTGTGTCTTCATTTAGAGAGAGAGCTTTCTCCTCTGTGTTAGCTGGCTTTATGAATGAGTTAAAATAGGGAAAAGACAAAGGGAAACATACGCTTATTTCTTAGAAATGGAGGGCAAGTGAATACAACATGAGAAAGAATTTCAAAGTGATAATCTTACTTCTCTAAAAGAGTATTTTCTGCATATGTAGATAAGAAGTGGTGATGCTCATGTAGTTTTATTTAATATAGTGCCTGCTAACCTCCTCTATCTCATGTTGTGCAGTCTTCGTTATTATCCCTTTGTTCTGCTCGCTCTGTTTGTTCCTCTCCTCTTCCCCCTCTCTGTCTCTAATCACCTTGCTCTCTCTCTCTTTCTCTGTCTGTCCCTTCCTACCTCCTTCCTTCTCTCTCTGTGTCTGTAGATTCCAAATAGCTCACCAGTTTCCACCATGGAGTTGTTATTCCTTTGCCTTCCTCTACTTGGTCTTCCTTGGGTATCATGTGGCTGGGCCCTTTTCGGATCCTTTCTGTGGTCATCCAAGTGGTAAAGTCATCCATCTTGAATGGTGGATTTAACAGCTAATTCCTTTATTTTCTTTAAGGTTTATTTATTTTGAGTGCAGTGTAAATCGGAGTTTTTTTTAAACAGAAGAAAGGTTTTAGAAAGGGATCTGATGGGTGGAAATGGTGCTGTTTTATACTGGGTAGAGATGGAATGGAGGGATTACAGAGTTGGATTTTGAAGGGCTTTTTCTCTTGAGAAGTTTGTATGATCTCAGTCTCCAGGATTCTGAAAATGCATGATAATCGTGTATTTCTGTGTTCATCATTTGTGCAGAGTACCAGTTGCCTTTTAGATGGGAGCATATCTTTCAGTTGTGGAAATTTTCTTAGATTTCTTTGTGAAGTTTTCCTTCTTTTCCTTTCTTCTCTTCTGCTCCTCCTCTCTTCTTCCTCTTCTCTTTTCCTCCTCCTTCCTGTTCTTTTTATCCCCCCACTTTGGTGTTATCTTCTTCCCATTTCTTCATTAGGGGTATTGAACTTCCTAGATTGCTGAAGTATGTGTACCCTCTTCTCTCCTGTTTTTAATTTTTGTTCAGAGATATTATTTCAACTTTACCTTCCACATTTTCAGTGTAGTATGTGTATTATTTTGGTTTTTACATTTCATATTATTTAAAAATTCACAAGTATGTTTTTTTTTAAGAAAAAGACTAATACCAAGAAAACACACCTTTCTCTTCCAGAGTTGCATTGGGACTAGACCACTGGGATATGCAGGTGAACATAATGTCTTATCTCTCCTTTTTTTTGGTACATTTCTGTAATATGTGATTTTACAATCATCTTGGGGCACAGATACATGATACTACACAACTGAGTTGCTTTTTAAAGAAAATTCCCCTGCCCTTACCTTTCTATCACTCTTCCTCTAATTCCTATTTCCCCATGTTCATCCTTACTGATATTATTAACCTCAGCTCCTATTTATGAAATGTAATGTTTACATCCATTGAGATCATTAGGCTCTTGCCCTTTTTGTAATTGTGAGCTGCCTGCCCCTTGACAGCAAGCACTGCTCACAGTGTTAATTGAAGAGCAGTAGGAAACAGTGAGAGAGGAGAGGCTGTGTAGTATTTCTCTGAGGTCGGAGGAAGCCTCAGGTTTGACCCAGCTGCAGCCAGGTGCACTGTGGGGTGCCTGGCACTGAGAGAGGGAGAGTGGATCATTGTGGTAACCTTCTTTTCATGGGGCTGTGTGGTGTTTGGAGCCACTCTCAAAAGCTGCTCCCCTTTCTCTTTCTGACATCTCTTTCTCTGTTTATGCATCACATTTAGTCGTCAGAGTCTGTTCATTTTGCCTGTGGATTAACTTTTCATTCCAGCCCATCCCCTATATGTTCCCTGTCATACCTCGAAGCTTTCTCTGTACTGACTTCCCAGAAGCTTCTTGTTCTCAAATTAGGCTGTAAATGCCTCTGTTGTCCTAATTCTATGTTGTTTTTTAAAGGTTATTTTTATCTTTATTGGTACATTGTATATACACATCATGATCACACTCAGTACTGGGAATTTGTACCAGTATATGACATGATTTAATTCTCATTTTTTCCCCTTTCCCCTACACACCCCACAACCCGTACCCCCTAAATACATCAACTTTGTTTCCCTTTTTATTACCATCACATTTTTTCTTTACCCCTTATTACTGACCCCTCCACCACATTTCCCTTTGAATATTTTCTATTTCACAATATCCATCGTACATTCTAGAGCTCATTAATATCTTCACTTTCTCATACCAGAGAAATTCTACTGTTTTATACATGGATTTTTATATTAATTTGTATGGTGTGATGTTTCTGTGGTGCCTGTTGTCCACTCATTGAGTGAAACTGTCTCAGTGGAGGGTTCAAAGACTGACTGTTACGTACCCCACTGTACAGACAAAACTGATGAGTTGGTTCTGGAATGGTTCCTCCCCTACTTGCTCATGGTCTTATTTTTTCTCTCTGGTTTATTCTTCCTCATTTCTTCTTAGTGAATTTCTACTCCTCCTTTAGAATGCTTTTCCTTCTCCATGAAGTTTCTGATATCCTTAAGTGGGTAGTTTCTTCTTCCTCAGAAATCTGATAAGGTTTTGTAAACTTAATACTCATATTCTGCTTTTTACTATGGTTGTTTATGCCCATATTTTTTCTGTCCTTTAGACTGAGGACCATGTCTCATTTATTCTTGCATCTTTAGGGAGCACTGCCTGTTACACATGATGCTTACCTACCTTGTCTACCTTCATTAACTTATGAAACTCAAGTAAAGAGCCACAAAAAAATGGACCACATGAAAATTTATTCATCCTACTAATATTTATCTAGTGTCTAGCTTCTTTATATTTTGTTATAAAAACAAATAATGTCATGATTTATTAATCCATTGAATTTATGACAAAGGAACTAATGAAAAATGTGTTCCCAACCTATACCAGTGTGTTGGTTTATTGAGATAAGAATCAGAAAAAGTTGTTCTCTCTAATATAAGAGGGAGAGGGGGAAGGAGACCCAGCACTATAATTCTAATATAAGTAAATTTTGCATGAAGGAATATTGGAAGAAATTTCATCACCAAAATAATGGCAATTCCATAATAAAAGTTATGGTACATGGTATGTAATTATAATATTTTTTATGTTGACAAAAGCATACAGTCTCTCTAAAGAGGTTTTTTGGTCAGTTCCACTTCAGATAGTTGTAGATTATTATCTCCCTTGTGTGCACTTTGGATATTGACATCCCTATTAAGATTTAAGAAGTAAATCCAATAACTCTCCAAATTGTTAATATTGGCTATATTCTTCCAAAGAAGTTGGCATCCATTTTTCAAAGGACAGCCTATGTGCAGGTGGTGGAAATGATGCTTAAAGTAATTAGGGGGTTTAAAATCCAGGCCAAAAAAAAATTAATAATTCTGGAAGCTCTGACAAAAATTTGAATCACATATGAATTGGGACTTTTTAAAAAAGCTATAGTATTGATGTCTTTGCAAAAATGTTTTCCTATGTCCCTTGAGTTTCAGATGGTGTTTTGGAGTTGTAAATCCTTGGTAAGTCAAAGTTAACTAGTTTCTGAAGAGGCTTTAGTTCTTTTTTTTTTTTTGAGACAGGGTCTCACTTTGCAGTTCAGGCTGGCCTTGAGCTCACTATGTAGTCCAGGCAAGCCTCGAATTCAGCAGTCCTTCTGCCTCTGCTTCCGAGTGCTGGGATTACAGGCGTGAGCCACCACGCCCCACACTGTGGTATGTGGTATTGATTGCTGGTGAGCGTGAGTCACCACCCTCAGCATTGTATATGGTTACCAGGGATCAAACTCAGGACCTTGTGCCTGCGAGGCGGGCGCTGGAACCACTGAGCTAAATCTCCGGCCTGAGGCTTTAGTTCTTAAAGAACACTTTAATCCTAATTTTAAATATTTTTACGATCATGTCATCTGTTACTGATGCCTTGGCTGATACCATCTGACTATTCATTGTTTCTGTACATGTGTTCCTCTTATACATAAGTGTAGCATATTTAAATACATATTTATATTTTTTTCTCAGTGAACCCAACTTATTTTCCAATATCAGTAGGTTGTACAGATTGGCCTATGTTGCCATTTTGTTTTGTCAGAAATTGGAAATGCTGACCTTTCTCTGGGAGAAAAGCACGCTGTGTTTGTCTTTTCTCATCTCTTTATTCCTGTCTATTCTTCTGCCCCATGGGCTTCTCCTGCAGCACCTGCTTCTGCCTCCCCCAGCCCACTGAGTGTAGATGCATGTTGGTTGTTGCTTTGTGTTTAAACAGCTGAACACCTGGTTGTTGTGTGCAGGTGCACGGAGCTCTGGGGAAGGGGTTTAATCAAAGACAAACAAAAGTAAGGATACATACAAGAAGCAGATGAGGGCTTGGGTGTTGGGGTAAAGGTGCTTCTGTGTTCAAAAACAAACAAGGGTGTCAGTCCTTTTGATGTTCGAGACAGTATGAAGTGCTGGCCATATTATTAATTTTCAAAGAAAGTAATTTCTCTGATGTAATGACTTCTGTATTTATCACCCTAAACGAGTCTTCTGTATCTTATTTAGTTATGGTGCTCAATTTGCAAGAGTTGCAAAGAGTTTTACACAGATGGTACCCAAAGCGATCACTTTGCATTGTTGCATAATTAAACTCTAATATGCTACATATCAAATAAATGACCTATTGAATGCCACCACAAAAGTTTAGAAGGAGAGATGAAACAGATTTTGCAAAAATTGTGCCCATGTGCTTTTTTTCTCTATAGGTAAGACGGTCATTATATTTTAAAACAGTAATCGGTCAAAGTAGAGCTGATAAAGTAGTATTAACTATGTGTCTAAACACGCTCCATAGTTTCTTTTCTCTCTCTCTCTTTTTTTAAATTTTTTGAGACAAGGTCTCACTTTGTTGTTCAGGCCCTGAGCTCTCTATGCAGCCCAGGCTAGCTTCACACTCACAGTAGTCCTCCTGCCTCTGCCTCTCCATGCTGGGATTAGAGGCTTGAGTCAGCACGCCCGGCATTGTGGTATGTGGTACTGGGGATCAAACCAGGGACCTTGCGCTTGCGAGGCAGATGCCAGAACGACTGAGCTAAATCCTTGGCCTATGCTCAGAATTTTCTTAGGTGAAATGTGGAAGAAGGCAAATGAATACCATGTCATGTGACCACAGAGAAACAAAGTTTGACATAGAAGGATTAATGCCATGGTTTTGGGTCCTCAGTGATGAACTAGGAACATATTAACGTGATCCTTTGGCCCAGATATTTATGTTTTATAGCTAAGAGTGGAACAGATTTTTTAAAATGCTTTTTAGAACTGAAGCTCAGTGTTCTTTTGGAGAGAGATGGCTCATTTAGATTATATCGCCTGACTGGCAAATCCCCGTGTGTGCCTGTATTTCCTTGACTTGTCTGACTCTCCTGTTCGACGCTTCGCTGTACCGCACACGGCACACGTTCATCTTGTGGTGGTGAAGTGTTGCCATCAAAGGCAAAGAAACTCTTGAAACTCTTCCCCGCCGGCTGCTAGAACAGCTTTCTCTCTGTGGCAGTGATGAAAGCTGGAGATAACAGGGGCATTCCCACCGCTGCACTCTCTTGTGGGCAGCTGACGGTTAACACAGGTGGGTGTAAGGTGCTGCCTGCCTTTTGAAGGCTGCCTTCCACATCTCTGGGATTAGTACCCACAGAGCCGCTTCTGAAAAGTCACCAGGTGGTGAATACCTGTTCAGCTTTTCAGAAAATCAGAGGGGGCTGGCTGTGAAAACCTTACAAAGGTTGCTGGGCAAGGTAGTGAGTCTGTTAAACTGGACAGTTTTAAGGGCCCACCTGGATTCCTTACCCCCCCAGGCCAAATTAGATTGCTGAGTCCCTGGCTCATCCGCCTCCTTCCAGGAGCTAAATGGGAGGCTGGCTGGGCCTCAGGAATGTGAGAGTGCACTGCTAAAGTGTGTAAGAAGAAAAGCAAGTGTTAAATGAGTCTGCCATTCACCAAGCAAACATCATTTTGTTTAAATTACACTGTGCTGTTTTATCTTGACCTGCAACCAAATGGAACTCATTGTAATACATTATCACATACAAGATAGTTGGCTCATTAATAAAACCCTAGAAAGGAGATGGGTAAACAATAAAAAACTCCCACACATTAGCACCATAATGCTTTACAATATTTTTCTTTCTTTTCATCAGAATTCTCCATGTAATTAAATCCCAAGTCAGCAAACAAATCCTTGCTGTCTTTTATTGTACTTTTATTTTTAAGAAATGAATTAGTTCCTTTTCATACTGCTATGTAGCAACTGAGGGCAAATTCTTGCACAGCTAACAGATCTTTCTTACAGTGAATTTATTGGAAGCTGAAGATATACCAAGTACTGGCCAGCAGGAGGCACAGAGGTGGAGATCCAACACATATCAAATTGCTGTGTCCTGAGTGAAATGAAAGAGGTCATTTGGGTGGTAAGGGAAAGCCTCATGAAGGAGGTTACAATTAAACCGAGAATTAAATGTTTGGGAAGTGTGGAAGGCAAAGGTTGCAGGAACAAAATCATACAGATGCAGAGAAAGAGCCCAGAGACTGTATGACCATTGTAAGAAGCTGTATTCTAACTTCAATGCCATGTGAAGCCATTGAGTTGTCTGTTAAATATTAGATGTGTTTATATTGTAAGAATCCGATTTTCTTGGTAGAACTGAGATGGGGTTCAGAGAAGAAGTAGGGAGATCTGCTTAGAAGCTATTATTGATAGATTCTTAAGCCAGGATTCTAAATATCATTGGTGCCTACAGGACGTAGGGTAGACATGGAGAAAACCTAGTGAATGTGGAATTGAACAGGGATTCAGGACAGCAGTAATCAATAGGATCTGTGGTCCTGTGTGGTTCTGTGCACAACTTGTTGTGAAGCATTTGTTCCTGCTCCATTGAAGGGTAAGTTTGGAAATGAAGAGTGATCACTGGGACACTCCTGTGAAAATTTAAAATTGGTCTGATAAAAACTTCATTTTATTTTTTCTGACAATGTGCTTTATTCAGTAAAATATTGATCTGAGGAGGACTGTAAATTTAAAAATGAATATATATTACACTGGATATTTTGAGAAGGCATCAATTGAGGACAATACACAGTATCGTGTTTTTCTAGGTGAGAAAATGTATGTATTTTATGGCATCCCAGGAGAAATAGAGATGGTTCTTGCTCTTTCTTGGCTTGTTCCAATCTCGAGTGGGTTATGATGAGTCTGAGACTCTCCCAATGTTTATACTCTGTGAGTATCTGAAAAATGGAAACAAGAAGTGGCTGGACGGTTTCTGTAAGTCCACCTTATTCTAGAAAATTTAACAGATTTAGTAAGCAGTAGAAAAGAAAATTTATATGTGAAGAGGGATGATTCTGTCTGTCTCTCAGGAATGTTCTGGAAGCTGCTCCCATGACTCATTAGATTGTTGCACTGTTTCAGAAAGTCACAAAATTTGGAGTTGAAAAGTGCACACAGGAGTCTTGTGTTCCATCTTCTCATTTTACAGATGAAGTAATTGGAATTGTAAGAATATACTTTGAGACATCCAGAAACCCAGGATGAAGAGTATTTGCTGATATTTTTCACTACCTAGTAGTTGAAGTCATGGCGGTGGGGGGGGGGTCACAATGCCCATTTGTTAATAATATGATTTTGCTCAACTTTCTTTACTAATCTTCACCTCTGCAGCGGGAGCTTGTGAATCCATATTTAGGATCGTCTTTTGACATAAACCCGTTGATCTGGGAAGTTGAGCTGGAAAAATACAATTGCGTGTTACAGCAGCTTTCCTCAGTTTGAACCTCTGCCGCTGGGAAAATTTGCCAAGAAAGCTTCATGCAGTGCCTTTCATGAGGAAACCAATTGATAAGTGTGATGGTCCCTCTCCGACCACGTCCAGTAAGATTCCACGAGGATGTAGTTGTTTGATTGAGGGTTTCTGAAGTTATATGAGTGAAAAGATGAGTTTTCTAGGCAAGAAAAACAGAATCTAAGCTCAGCACATGCTAGTGGAGTGATTGTGTATATAATGTGACTTCTGTGGGTCAATGTCCTCATCTTCCAAGTAGAGATAGGATCCAGTATTACTTTGTATGCTGTGTGAGAGCCACAGTTGAAGAGAGGTACATACTTAACCTTCTACTTGGCGTAAAATAAGCACTCGGTTAATTGCAGACTGTTGTAAGGGCTGTCATCTATAAGGAGGGGAAATGAGTAACAGAGTTAAGGGCCCAGGGGCGGGGGAGGCTGCCCAGTTGTCTAGTGTGAGGACAACCTGTGAGTCAAGTAGCAGCAGAAGCAGTGAACTTTGCTAGATATGGAACGGTGCAGCCCCATTTTTCCCCACAGTAGGAGTTGCTGGTCTGCCCAGTGCCATGATTTGCAGAGTGGCTTCTGTCTACACATGATATTGAAAGTGGACACACAACTCTTCCAGGAGATCTGAGAGGGAAGCTCAATCTCCAGGGCTTTGGCTGTCAGTCCCAGGAGTTCATTTGTCCGATAGATAGAGGTAGATGTCTTTCAAAACTCATATGCATTTTAGAGGGCAGTGAGCAAATCAGAGTTGTTAAAGGCAAGGGAACCAGGAGAAATGTAGCTTAGCAATCTAGACAGAGGCCAGGCCGTGTGCCAGCAAAGAGCAAGTCCAGTGTCAAGGAGAGCAGAAGCCAATGCCAGAATCGGTCTGGTCTGAGGCCCATAGTTTCTCAGCTGTGAAGGAGGCCATGATCCACTCAAAATAGTTCACAGGACACCTCACGCTTCATCAACATGCATGGCTTTTGAGCGACTTTCTCTGGCTTCTACATGTTGGTCTTGTAAGTTATAAACTAGGTTCTTCTACTTTGAAGGACAGTTGTATGAAAGAGAGGAAAATGCATAGCAAGTATCCTGCTTGGTGTGTGGCATGCTCTAGGTGGTGAACAGTCCATTGTTGTTTTATTTGATAGTGCCAGTTGTCCTTCCCCAGGGTTACAGTGTCTCTTGAGGATGGGTCATTCAGAAAGAGGGATGCATGACAATCTCCTGAAAACCTCAATAAACATGATGATTCTCTTAGACTAACATTTCTGAAGGGTGCTCCTTAGATTGGTAATGCCTTGAGATGTTCTGGCATGAAAAGCTTCTATGGTCAAGTATTTGAGATACGGTCTTTTGGAATTTCAAAATGCATATTAGAACATTGAAGGCCTTGGGAAGTCTGATAATTTTTTTT
>PVIC010008960.1:0-30690 GCA_004025085.1 Thryonomys swinderianus | reverse complement strand
AGTTGTGAAAAATAGCTTCATGTTCTGTGGGCTAACTCCAACCTGACTGCACTTTCTACAGTAGTGTCTCTTGTACGTATTCTCAGTATTCTCAAAATTTAAGGGACATGCAGACAGACCCTCTAGGGAACCTGTTATAACACAGACTATGATTCTGCAGGCCTGGGATGGGGTCTGATATTATTCTAATGAGTTCCTGGGTGATGCTTTTTGGAAAAGCAGACACTCAGACTTGCCCTAGATAGACTAAGTCAAATAGATGCTTTAATAAACTCCCACAGTGAGTCCTGCCCACGTGAAGTATGAGAAACCCTTGTGAGCTGAAGTTTCTCAGAATCAGCTCTGTTGACATTTTGGAACGGGTAATTCCATTCTGCAGCTATCCTATACAATGATCAATATTTCTGTTTTCTACTCCCTTTCCAAATATGGCAACCAAAGAATTCTCTGACAAATATGTTTTGGGGGACAAAAATGACCCCTGTTGAGAATAATGGGTCTTAAATCCATCAAACTCCTCTATCTCTTTCTGGATCACTCTGATACATTTTAAATGAGGTGATAATCAAATGATAGGTGAGTTATCCCTATCCTGTTCATATGGTGAGATTTGCAGATTATGAGTTGTTAAATTTGGGGAGAATCTTAGGAACCTGCATTCAAAAAGACACATAATAGTAACAGTTCATGTCAGAACTATTTTAGGATCTTCAGTCATTTGTATCTTGTAAAATCGTGTATGAAAGGTACAGGTACTTTTTCTACTTTGCAGCTGAGACAGTTGAGTTCCTGAGTAAGATTATAAAGCCAGTATTTGTAAGATTATAGAGCCAGTTTTGGAAACTGGCTGCAGTAGGGCTGGGACATCTGTCTTCAGAGTCAGCCCTTGGAAGCAGCATGTCAGGGTCCTTGGCCCTGAGGGCCGCTGATATGAGGACCACTCTGCCCAAGTGGTACCCAGTGAATAGTTACCCATTTCAATAGTTAGAAAAGATGGCCTACCACCATTCTTGGAGTTGTGCCCTTAGTTAAGATTACTGCAATCTTCATTTCAACAGTAGTAACATGAAGTTGGCCATTCAGGGCATTTTGACCTGTTCTCCCAGAAATCTGATACAATCAGCTGACTTCCTTTGCCACTCCATTACCTCGTTTCCCCAAAGAAAGGTTTTTTAGTGAATAAAATCTTATATCCTAAGTTTCCAAGTAAAATGGAGATATTGAAATAATATACACTTCCTGGTGATACTACGAGTGACAAATATCATTTAAATATATGTAATGTTTAAATGGCCAGATGAGTGTTAATAATGTCTTCAGTCCAGTATAGATAATTCTCTACTTTAAAACTTCTTCTGGTACAGAATGACAGTGGGAAAGCTTATGATTAATGACAGTAGGGTATTGTGGGTCCTATGCACACAGGATGAAATTTTAAAGAGCAGACTTTCACTTTGGTCTGAACATCCAGAGACAGAAATTCCTAGGAATAGTTTTTGGAATTATTTCTTATGCCAGAGCTGCTAAAAATTAGTAAGAGTTGGCAGAAATTAACATTTATTATATTTAGACATTATTCATAAGTTATTTAAATCCTCTCTCCAACAACTTTATAGGTATTTTATTCCTTGTATCTTATAGGTGAAAAAAGTCGAGGCTCAGGGAGTGTGTGTAAATGGTCCAAAGTCTCAAGGTTGGACAGTGGCAGAGCTGAGATTGCAACCCCCGGCTCACTGGTTTCAGAGTCTGCTCTGACTGGCATTTGTTTGGCATTATACCAGTTCATTCTGGGGACACTAGTACAGTGGCTCTGTGCAGAGTAGAGCTTAATTAGAAATTTTGTATGTCCTGCATTAATGTAAAAAGCAGGAAAGAAAAGAAACATGTGACTAAGAATCATTTGTTTTATTGTAAAATCATATGTCACATGGACCCCATGGAGATTTGGAGAAGTGTTGCCTGTAGAGACCCTAAATCATGAAGATAACTGCTCATGGATCCCTAATGCCTCTCTCCTCCCGTTCCCGTTGGAGGGGGCTCGTAGGAAGTGGGAGGGGCTGTGGAAGTGCTGGAGTAGAGATTTGGCACCAGGGAGAGCTTTGGAGGTTCCATATTTATGACAGAGGTTGCAACCGTCTCTGCTCTGACCTGACTCTCAGAAGAGGCGCTGGTTCTCTTCTTGAAGATGAACATCACCATGGAGCACTTTTTTTGAACTGAGGTAAGCAACCAAGACTGGTAGTTTTTACTTTCCACTACTCTGCCATTTTATTCACCGAGACTGTTAAAATAAATAGCTTGTAGCTTTATGGGAAGAAAAAGAAAACCTTTGCCCATTCTCTGCCTCCTCTTCTGAGGGATCAGGAGTTCTGGGCAAAGGTTCTGGGAAATGCAGACAAATGTTGGCAGTCTCATTGTAAACTCACTAGCTTGGTGTCCCGAGGTTTTCCATAGCCTGGGAGCCTTTTCAGTGGAAAGTGTGATCTTCTTAAAAGGAAGTATTTCAAAACTCAGTTCAGTTGAAATATTTTGGAAACCCAGTCTTTCAGAATTCCTATTTAAACCTGAAAAAAAGATACAAAAATCAATTAACTTCACACATGAAAAAAATCTCCATACAGTTAATCTTCCTTTTCATAATTTCTTGATTATATTTGGAAGTAAATTGCCTTGATTATACCTTGGATGGAAAGGAATGTCTTTTAATTAATTTGAAACATGCTGTAGTGATGCTGATTTGCACCATAAAATGATAAATTGGGTTGAAAGCAATAAGTCTCTCTGATAGGGATGAGCTGCAGTTAGATTTTTAATTTTTGGCTGAGTAGTGGACTTAGAGCTATTTTCAGGGAGAAATGAAACAATTTGTGACTCACTTGAAAGTCAGGCTGGAATTTATTGACTTTTAGTTGCAACTAATTTATGAGATTATTTTGCCAACCTCTCCTGTCTGCTTTTGCCACTCTCCCTTCCAGTAACCGAAGTCATAAGCAGACACAGGCATATACAAAATGGAAAACTGAGGTATATTTGAATGACAGCAGGGTAGAATAGTCTATGACAGTATTGAGTGGGTACCTTTGATTGAGAAATTATCCAGTTCAGTTTTAACTCTTTAATTTTGCAA
The DNA here is from genome assembly GCA_004025085.1 of Thryonomys swinderianus. NCBI lineage: Eukaryota > Metazoa > Chordata > Mammalia > Rodentia > Thryonomyidae > Thryonomys > Thryonomys swinderianus. The sequence continues at coordinate 27,563 of PVIC010008960.1, read as the reverse complement.
GGAGGCTAAATAACTTGGTCAAGGTGATATTATAGGTTGATAACTGAGCCTGCTTTCAAAGTCAAGTCCCTCTGCTTCCAAGTCTGTTCTCTTAATTGTTCCAAATTGTGCCTTCTCCTGTGGGTCTGTGGGGTCTGGAGGCTGCCTGTACGGTTAGTGAGAAACACCAGATGGGTAATGATGTCTACTAGGTGGCCTCTTTGTGAGTTGCAGCACAGCCTTTGGATATCAGAGAACCTCTTTTTATTTTCTTTATTAGTTATTTTAGTATGGCCTTGTTAGAATTTAGGGCTGATGAAAGATTTCATGCAATAAATATATCATTGATCTTTGTCACTGCTACCATACAAAAGCTTCTCTTTGTTTTGCCACACAACAGAAATCACTTAGTTGTGATGCAAGATGGTGGCAGAGAAACATTAGGCTGTTGGATCGGAGCATGGGAGAGATGTCAGCCATCTTGCTAGAAGGCTGATTTAGGAGCATATTTCATAAGAGATGGGTGATCGAAGACTAGACTAGGGTGAGCTGCTCACACGTGGGCGTTTGGGGCCCATCTAATCTTGAGTGTTTAGTCATGAGTTGTTTTCCAGTTCTCCAAATTGCAGGAATGAAGATTTGTTCTTTCTTCTACATTTTCTTGTCCCTGACTGGCTTGACCACAAGCAGTTCCTGACATATTACACAACAGACAGGCTGTGGGGATGGGTGGAGTAGCTGAAGGCCTTGACGAAGACCAAACTAAGATCATGAAAGAAAACGTATTTCACCTGGCTGTCATGAAAGATGTGGGTCACATGAAATTAAATAGGGAGTTGGCCGTGTAATCTGGTCTTAGCTCTTGGCTTCATTAGCCAGTAGTCAATGCTCTGGCATTCTCCAAGTGTATGTAAAAGTATAACAAGCACTTTCTAGGATTTAAAATACTATTCTATTTAATAATTTTTCTAGTACTTCAAAAACAAACCTAATCCTCAATGAACAAATGTTTGACAATTTTGCTGGTAGAAATACATCAGATAACGTGGGTGGGGTAGATTGGTTGTTTTGAGCTAGCATCAGCCAAGAAACCTATATATTTGTTTTTTGTATCTTGACTACTTAAAAATTCTGTGAAGCCCAGAGTGTTTTTTTTTCTTTTTTTGCTTTTCTGTCCCACTTTTTAAACTGAAGAGCCATAGTTTGAAATGAAGTCTCCATCAGAGAGAAGCTTTATAGATAACAGGAGGGCCTGTAGAAATGGTATGCTACCAAGCTAGATGTTTTCAATCCTTCAGAATGTGTGAAGATGTTAAACATCTTCCAATAATGATTGATTTATGCACAAGTTACATAATCCTCATTTCTCAGAAAAACCAAAACATATAATAGTTATGTTAAAGAATACACATAATTTTCTATAGTTTTTACTCTTTCATGATATTTAACTCTTATCTGATTTTATTTTAATTCAAGCATTTGGATGGATTTAATAATCATTTAGATTCAATAGCTTGTTAAAATGTTTTAAAACTACATACCTGCCATGAACATATTTAGTATGTATTCAGTACAGAAAATTTGGGACACACAGAGGAGCACAAAGAAAAAGCATTATTACGGAATGAGCATTGAACCAGAATGTGACATCTCAAGCGGATCAGTCAGCAACAGCAAAGACACAGGAATTCTCAGTAATTTCTAACCCTAAGCAGATGCAACCCAGACATACCTGTTCTCAGGACAAACAGTAACTTGTTCTCAATTAGACAACTTGACAGCAACCCAGTGTTACGTACAGGTCAACCTAAGTTCTCTTGGAAATTGGGGTTAACATATGCCTTTGATAACTGCCTTCAGCCAAAGGGAAAATCAGTTATTGTGCCTTCGTTACTAGTGGTGGGTTTGAATTTGGCACTAGGGATAGACCAAGGCGAGGCGCCTACTCTCCTGGCAGACTACCTTCTCTGATGATTACATTTTGAAGGAGCAGCTCTTACATCCTGGAGGAACCATTCTCAGGTTGTAAAATGGGCAAAAGGCTTACTTAGCTGTTAAATAGGCTTTTATGCATTTCATAGTGGCAGAGAAAGAACTTAGAATTACTGGTTATCCAAACGTACTTGCTTAATGAAAAGGGAGTGAGGGAAGACTTATTTCCCTTTTCTTTCCACCAGAGAATTCTATTCTATTCTTTTTTAAAAAAGTTTTAGTTGGCACATATGACGACACCAATAGTATTTTGCACTTATGTCTACACCAACGGTATCTGCTTTATCTAGGAACCCAGAACCCAGCCCTGACCTACTTAAGAGGATACTGGGCAGCAATAAGATCTGCATGTGGTGCTCATGCTGCCCTAGAACAGCACCGTGGACAGCAGCCCGTGCGAAAAGGATCTGGGGGAAAGCAAAGGGTTTTATTGCACGCAATTAATAATCATCTGCAATTCTTCATTAGGTAGGTAGTCACAGGCTCTGCTAGCATGTGTTACCCTTAGTTAGCTGGCAGGAAATTCAGACATCTGACATAAAGATATTAGATAACCTCAGTTTAGCCAAAGAAAGTAAAATCTTAATGACTTACCTAGTAGAGAAGAACAAAGCAAAAGGCATTTGATACATATAGACAAAATTTATATTCATTTGTCTCTGGAGTGCATTTTCTAATAATATATGAGGAGTTGCCTGATTTTCTTTTGGAAAATCATGAAACAATTAAGCAAAGCCATAAAATAAGCCGAACTCAAGAGAAATGAGACAGTTTTGTATATATACATGTATATGTATGTATACACATATATACATGTATATATGCATATGTGTGTATACATGTATATATACATATATACAGGTATATGTATATATACATATATATGTCCCCCATATTCTCATGCATGTGTAGGTAAGGAATGGGAGGTGCCTGGGTCGTGGGTGTAGGATCAATGGATAAGTCCACTGATGGGCTTATCACTGGGTGTAGTACTGGGAGGTGAAACCTGGGCGGAAGAGGTGGGTCCCTGTGGGTGTAGCCTGAATCTGGTATATGGTCCTCCTTCTCCCTTGATTGCTGCTGCTTCCTGCCTCCTTGCTGTGAGCTCCTTATTCTCTGCGATAGCCTTGTCCACGCTGTCCTACCTAGGTGACTAAGACATACCCAACAGATCTCTAATAAGTTGAGTCCCAGTCTTAGTCACTCTCTTGTTGCTGAGACATGATATCAGGTACCCAAAATTTAAGGAGGAGAGGCTTATTTCGGCCCACATATTTCAGTCTATGGCTGGTCAGCACCAAGGCAGGAAAGGCCTACCGGATGGGCCTGGTGGAGGAAAGCTGCTCATGTCACGGTGGCCGGGATGCAGAGACAGAAGGGAGGAAACAGGAAGAGATATAACCTCCCAGGTCATGCCTCCAGTGACGGGCCTCTTCCCACTATTCAATACCTCCTATACCTCCATATTTCAATTATCTTCCAAAGCCCCAACTATGGGCACATGAGGCCGTGCGGGACAGTCCTCATGCAAGCCAGAAGAGTCCCTTTAGCCGTGGAGAGGCAGATAAGCTTTCTTCCTAAAGTCTCCTGAGGCCAAGCCGGTGAGAGAGTGCCAGGAACTGCCCCTGTGTGCCGTATACCCTTCCTGATGTGTTCTGCGGCTCTGGATCCACGTCTCTCCCTCTCCATGCCGAAGTGCTGCACAGCCCGAAGCTCCCGGGAGCTGGACTCGGGAAGTGTGAGCGGCTGTGCTGTGACACCCAGCCGGGTTCCTGTGAAGGAATCATAACTGGCAGTGGAGGCTGGAGAAGATGCTCAGTGGAGTCAGCATCAGGCACCTTCTGGAGCAACTGTAAAAAGACAGGTCAGCTTCTCTAGACCTGTACATTCCGGACAGAGCTGTCGCTGATCTTGTCAGGGTGTCAGAGGAGCACGGGTGACAGGTCTGCAGAGAGCGTGAAGACGGGCCGGGGTGCGTGTGAGGACCGAGCACCGGAAAGGAAGGCCAGAGATACCGCCGGGGCCTCTCAGGAGAAAAACAGCTCAACTCAGCACGTGAGGGGTTTGCGCAGGTTCGGGAGAAGGGCACGTGCAGGGCGAGGCCTGCTGACATATTGCGGTCTCTTCTCTGGATCAGGCCTATGAGCAGCAGACGGAAGCAAGAACGTGAGAGTCTGCGGTGACCCGAACTGGAGGTCGAAAGCGGGACCTGGAGGCACTGGCCTGGGCCTTCTGTCCCCAACCCTGTCTGTGAGCGGGCAGATGTCTCATATGTTCTTTTTTCCTCCTGTTGCTGGAAATCTAAGTGATCTTCAAAACAGACAAACACACACACACATAAAAACCCAGATTGCAGCTATCTACAGACAATAAATTTCATCTAAGAAATTTTGACTCCTGAATGTTACACTTCACATTTTGTTTGGCCCATTAAATGCGGATACTAATCATTCCAGAAAAAGGAAACAACAACAACAATAACAATAACAAGAAGAAAACCAGAAAAACCTTGACAACATTTATTTCTACGTCCTTCAAGGCTCTGGATGTGAGGTGCCTTTTTTTCTCCTTAAATTAATATCTACCATTCTCTTGAGTTTTACTAAATTAAGGCATACGTGTGAAAATCATTTGAAGGTGTATTATTCAGTAGAATCTGCTTCCACATAGAGGAGACTGCACAGGAACAAGACATTTTGCATAATATTTAATTAGTGGATGTTTTCTTGGTAAAGCCTTCCGCGACCCGTGAAGCAATCAGAATAATTATGGGCCCCAATGTCACGCGCAAAGCTGAGAGCCTGTGGGTGTCCTCACTGCTCCGCTCCTACCCCGGGGCACGACGCTTCCCCACAACAGGCCTCTCTGCACTCACCGGTGTGCAGCCACTGCTTGCTTTCTGCCTCGGTGCTTCTCAGAAGCAGCAGAGAGATTTAGAAAAATAAAGAACCACACAACAGCAGAGCAGCAAGTCAGGAGTCAGTGGGCAGCGTGCTTTCGAGGCTCCTGCTAGCTGGTGCGTTTGCTGCCACACATTGCTCGTTTTTACAAAGCAGAACCCGCTCTTTATCATCCAGGAGCCTGGACTCGCTGCCCAGTGGGTTTCATGAAGCCACAGGCCGTGTTTTATCTCTTCTGTGCTTCCGGTCACACTTATGCTGACTTGGAGGACATAGTGGGTGCTCCACGGGGTCCGGACCATTTAGCTGAAGAGCCGTGGGGGTGCACTGGGGTGGGATCCCTGACACAGATTTTTGTGTTGCATTTCTTCCCCCACGGTCTTCTCCAGTTTGCAGGAGGCATGCTCCTGCTATTTAGGATGGTTAGAGAGGGATGCCGAGAGAACTCTACTGTTCCAGTTTGGATATTCCGAGTGGAATTTTCTGGTTCTGCCTCGAGTCCAAAGGGTCACTGTCAAGAGAGGACAGATACGGTCTAAAGACCTCTTGTTCTCTCCACTTCTGTAACACAGTCCCGAGGGGCAGGCTTCCGTGGATTACGTCAGGAAGATCTCTTCCCTGACAGGGGCAGGTGGGCAGAAGAAGAATCCTCTGTGGAGCAGGTAGAAAATCTGGTCTTCTCCTCCTGGCAGCAGGGCCCTGGGAGGAGATGACAGAGCAGCGAGGCGGGAGATGCGTGAAGCACGGATTAGTCTTCTCTGTTTTCTGGGTGTGAATCCTGGACAAGGGAGGCGTGTGCACACGTGCCCAGGGTTCTGGGCGTGGATTTGTTTCACGGTGGCCCTGGAAACACTCTACAGGCAGCTGCATCTAAGTAGGCCAACAGCACAGCCTGCGGGGGCCTGGGTGTGCCAGGCTTGGCTTCCTGGATTCTCCATTAATTCCTAAGTGGCTGGAATGATCAAAGAATGCCTCATTTCTCCGGGGCAGCTATTGAAATTTTTGCAAAGCTTGATGGGAAGTTGGCAGAAAGGGGCTACTCCGGCGGGCAGAGGAGCTGTGTTGGTGAGTATAACAAGGCAGGAATCGCTGGCCAGGTGGTTACTGACCACACTGCCAAGCAAGAGCTGATGTGGGGCATGTCTGACAGGCCCTGAGTTATGCCAGCTACAGGCTCTGCAGGGGCCCAACTATGCCCAGCACACGCGGTCACACCTCAGTTGACTTCAAGAGTCAGCCCAGCCCTCCACAGCAGACCATCCTGCATTTGAAGGACCCATGGAGGTACCTCCCCTGTACCTTTATCAGGTCCATTACAGAAGAATGAACAGGTGGTTTGCTTTCGGACATCTTGAGTGTAGACTGAGTGAACGTGGATCTTGCTATGGTGTGTGGGTTGTTTCCACGTCCCCTTAAGAATGGGCATTCCCTGGCTTTCTCTGTAAGGCTCCAACTGAGCTCTCAGCTCCTAACACTGTCAAAGTGCTTCTCAAGGTGGAGGGAATGTGGGCAAAGGACTCCTTTGGGGGTCCCTAGAGGTGCTGGCATGCTGGTTGGCCCAAAGCTGCTGACCAGCAGATCTACAGAAACCAAGGTTCTCAGAAAACCTTCTGTGCCTCCAAATGCTCAGCCCAAGTGTCCCATGTTATGTTAAGGGCCAAGCTGCCTGCAGTGATGGGAGTGAAAGCCAGCTGGAGTTTAGCTTTTCAACTGGATAATACAAAAACTATTATCCATACCTTGGAGGACAGAAGAGTCTCCACCTCCCACTGCAAATAATACAGCCTCCCAGACACATGTGTGTGTGTGTGTGTGTGTGTGGTTTTGAAATGCAATGTTTGCTTTTTTATTTTCCTGAGTGAAGTGTTTTTCAACTTAGAAATAACATAGATTTAGAGGACTTATCCAGACCTCTTATGCAGTGGGGACATTAGTAAAATGGAGATAAAAATTAAAAAATAGAGTGACCTGAATTTTGTGGGGCGGATACAAAATCCAGAGTTCGGTCTTCAAGTGCACGCCAGCTGTCAGGTGAAGGGAACCATCGGTGGCTCTGGTCATCAAAAGCTTGCGGGTAGGGAGGGCACAGTGCTTCCTTTTATTCTTCTGCGCTATGAACTTGCACATCTTTTTGTGCAATATCACATTAATCCTCTCAGTATCTTTATGAAGGATGGAAACATACATTCATTCTATTTATTAAAAAAAAACCCTGAGGCTCCAAGACTTTATTTGAGGCTGGACATAGTAGTGTATGCCTGTAATCTAGCACCTGAAGACTGAAGCAAGAGCATCCACATGAACTCAAGGCCAGCCTGGACTATATAGTGATTTAAAAGCCAGACGGAACTGCAGAGTGAGACCCTGTCTCCAAGGAACAGAAGACTTTCTGTGATCAGCTCTATCAGTCCCCTCTTCCTTCCAGCTGATGGGTACAAAGGTTGGAATTCAAACCCAGCTCTGACTGAAAATCCGCAACCTTTTCTACTTGCTACACTGTTACCCTGTGAGAGAGGTATACAAGAATCTCATTCAGTTAGTTTAAAAAACTAAATACCCATCCTCCCTTCTGGATGATAAAAGACATGATAGCTGGGGCCATGTTTGTTTTGTTTATCGTCTCATCCAAAATACACAATGCAGTGCTTGAGACAGTACATGCACGGTTCCTACTCACTGCCTATAAGTAATCATTTGCAATAGAAATCCAGAATGTTCATCAATGAATGTTTGGTGGTGTTCTCCACTGATATGTAAGTTTATCGACAAGCTTTTGAATCATTGATAAAAATCATCCCTCCCAAAGTTATAAAAAGCCTGTGAAATTCTTCAGGGTCCACACTAGTCACCCCTTTGCATTCAATAAAGAGGTAGGAAATGTCAAAGAACAGACATGTCGAATGTCTGTAATCATTGCCAGACTTTTATGAAGTTTTTAAACTTTTATTTTGTCCCTTAAAGACCAGTGTAAGATTTGATTTTTTAAAAATTGAGTTCTTTATTGGTACTTTTTTTTAGTGGTTAAGCGTGGGCTTTGTGAAACATAGAGACTCGGAATGGGTGTATGGTAGATTCCAGGGTCAACTCTGCAGTTTAGATTCAGAAGTGGCCTAGAGGCTGATTAAGGTGGAGCTATGTAACAGCTACGAGCGAGGTGGGAAAAGGATGAAATGAACTCAAGAAGGTGAAAATAGGTGCCTAGGAAGATCACCTCATTCCCCACTTACTATTTCACTGCTTGACTAATACATGGCATTTGTCTGGAAATAGACGTTCTTAACTAGCTGACTTCTAAGCTGAAAATGCAGAGGTTAAATATATAGGTAGGTCCCTGAAGAAGTGCTTCTTGTATTTTAATGGGCGCGGATGTTATTTTGGCCTAAGTCACTTCCACCCAGCAACCACACGAGGGCAGTGTTGTATCATTTCTCACACGACCTTTACCCAGAGCCTGACTCCAGGTGAATTCAATTGCTAAGCAATCAATTGGGAGCTACAGGATCGTGTTGGTTTAACCAGTAAATATTATACTTGTATTTGGTACCACTGATTGTGTTTTCCATGATAAAATATAACATACTCCAGGAAAAGTAATTCATTTTCACCCCTCGTTAGAACATTCGTGTAATTCAAGCAAATAGCAAACATGGACAGTTTGAAGGAGTCTTAAAAAAGCCTTCCTTTTGCCCAACACCAGACGCCTTAGCGCTATTCACTCCAGCCAGCCAGCACCTGCTTTAGCAGAACACTTAATGTCACCCACCAAGAAGAGAGGAAACCGTGAAAAGCCTACAGCACTGGTGGAAGCTGTCAGCTAAAATCTTGCAACCTATCCTCATAGCATCTCCTGAAGGAGACTTTATTTTCTCATATAAGCTTCCTTATCAAAAGCAATTTTCTTCAGAGTCAGGAAATACTTTCATGCAAATGGTCTTGTTGGGGCTCCTCCCTCTTCAGTCGATCTCAGAGGACCTGTTCAGACTTGAGTTCTCGGGTTTCTCTTCATGTTTTAAGATATTAAAATGAAATTTGGTGGTGGAACGTACATTCCCAAGTGTGTTGGGCTTATATTAAATCCCTAACATTTTCCAGTGGTATTGAAGGGTGAAGTTACGGGTGGCTGAGTTATTCTCCTCAGTTGTGGACGAGGTCCTTTCATGGAGGTGGTAGGGAAAGCCTGCCAGATTTCTCAAATTCAGGCAGGAATCCCAATCACTGGAGGACTAATTACAGCGGGTCCCTTCCTTCCCAGCATCTGTTCGGTAGGTCTAGTCGGGACCTGAGGACAAGCGAACCGCACAAGCCCTGGATGACGGGAATGCGGTTGGCTCAGGGTACCCACCGGGAGACCTACTCTAGATCTCTTTTTTTCCTCAAAGTTCAGGCAACTGGCTGATTCTGTTTAAAGTGCTCTGCGTAGACTGTTGAGAAATATTGACCCAACATAATGAAAAATTTCTTTAGGACCTAAAGATGAGCATGAAATGCAGGCCCTAAAATCAGAACCGGGGCTTGTGACACCACTGACTTAGCTTACTGTGTGCAGTCTGTCGCCTAGAAGATAGGGTTCCACTCAGGTACCAGAACTTGAATCCTGGCGTAAGTGATTCTATGTGACCTTGTGAGAGCTAAGTCATCCGGGCTGACTCCTCATAGGTGAGAAGAAATGTTACTATTTCAGAGCTGTTCAGGAGGTAAAGTACTTGGTATAAAGGTGTCTCTCATAGGATCTGCTGCTCCCTTCCTCTCTTTTCTATTTTCATTTTGTATGTGTACCTGAAGTCACTTTATCAAAATAAAACAAAGATACATGAGTTAATATTTTACAGAGCAGTTGCATTAAGACCAAGTCTTCCTGCATTCTTTTTAGATGATCTATTTTCATTGATCAGCTTAGTCAGCTTGTTTAAATGGGCTGTTTTCTTTCTATAATATAACAATTATTTGCTTGCCATCATTGGACAAACTCATTTACATAATGATCCAGGCCCCAGGAAGAAGCACTAATAACCCTGGGAATCTTCTTCCAGATTGGGGAAGATTACTTCCATCATCCTTAGCATACATTACCTATCTATCTATCTATCTATCTATCTATCTATCTATCTATCTATCTATCTGTCTGTCTATCATCTATAATGTGTGGTGTGTGTGTGTGTGTGTGTGTGTGTGCGAGATTTGGATTGGAGCTACCTAGGTCTTGCACATGCTAAGCAAGTGCTTGACTACTGAGCTATGTCCGCCACACTCTTTATCTCTTCTTTTTCCCTTTGGCCTTGCCTTCCTTCACCTCCCTCTTCTCTTCCTTCTCCATCTCCACCATCTCCTCCTTCTCTTCTCCTTCTTCTTCCTTTTCCTCCTCTTTCTCCTCTTGGCTTTCCTCTTCCTTTCCCTGTAGCACATAGGATTATACCCAAGGCCTTTGCATAGAGCTACATTCCTAGCCCCTTTTTATTTTTAAATTTTTTTGGTATAAGGTTTTGCTAAGTTTCCCAGGCTAGGCTCAAACTAGCATTCCTCCTGCCTTTGCCTTCTAGAGTGCTGGAATTACAGGCAATCACAATCATACCTGGCTCCTTGTGCCACTTTAAACAAGACAAAAAGCTAAGAATTGATGAACAAATGGAGTTTAGTTTGGAGAATGGGGGTTGGCTGGGTCATGATATTCTTTCTCTATTCCAGGGCAGGCTGGTTCCCAAATAGAATTGATGAGTTATTTTCTATACTGTGGAAAGTAGCTCAATGATGTCAATATGACTTGTTATAAATTGGTCTTTTAACTCTTGGTTTCAAGATATTAATTACATATGTCTGGCAAATAACTGTACAACCTTGAATTAATTGTCTCCTTGGACTAAGTATCCTCATCTACATTATGAAGAGTTTTCAGAAGCCTGTAGGTGGGATCCTTAGTTCATCACAAATTCCAACTCGGCGACTGTGGATTTTTATGGAGAGAGGACTACAGCGCTTATCAGATTCTGTTGGGGACCTTTAACACAAAAAAGGTCGACTTCAGGTGATATTGCAGAGCATACTGAAGTCCTATCTTCATCTCTGCCAGGGATGCTAAATAACAGTCTCAACTGGGATTCCCCTAAATATGTAAAGAGACCACCTAGCTCTTCTGGGATTGTGTGTGTGCTGCTTAAGAGCCATACTATTAAAGGAAATGAATTTTTCAAACATACTAGTGGTTTAGAAAAAGATCAATGGGCAAGGGAAGGATAAAGCCATAGGAGAATTTGCTAATAGCACACAGCTTTGTGAACCGACCCATGTCAGAGACTAGAATTGCTCAGATGTAAGTTGTGGATATCCAGTAACTCCATTTATATAAGATGGGAGGGGGTAAATGGGAATATCAGTGTGATTATTTACAGTGAGAGAGAACTCCCTCCTGTGCCTCGATGGCTGGCTTTTCCAGTCTTGATCACATTATTAATCAGTAGCTCATTGAATAGGGATTCAGAGCAAAAGGATATGGACACTTGGGGAATATTTACTTTGGGTCATCGTGGATTGCGCTGGGACTTCAACATCATTGATTATGTTTGATGTAGAGAATCTGGTAGACTTTCTGTTTCCTCCTATTTGGTGTTGATTTATTCGATTTGTGTGTCAGTGGGCATACTTATTTACGACTTCTTTGGGGGTTTGATTTGCTTTGCCCCCAGCTACTGCTTTAAAAAGCCAATTACTTTTTTAGTGAAAAATGTTCTCAACCATCACTGTGTGAAAACCCAGTCCGGCTGGTGAGATATGAAGCAGGCTTTTTTATTTTTATTTTTTATCAATACCCTCTCGAATGTTAATCCTTGTTGGAAGCCACTTCTCTGTCTAACCTCATACAACACAATCATATACATCATTATTCTTGAGTTTCTTTTCAATGTTTCAATGAAATGGAGGCTTTTGTTCACATGCCCATTTTATTAGTTGTGCTCACTGTAACAGCCTATAGATAAAGAAGCTTTGTATATCTATAGATATAAAAAGTTCCTGGGGTCTCTTCTGTTTCCCATGAGAAAAGACTTCTGTTCTCTGGTAACCTGTAAGATTAACAAATCTCTTACCCGTTTAGGGGTAATATTTACCCAGTGCATCCCATGTAGATATATTGAAATCCTGACAATTACTTGAAGAACTGGCCACCTGAGCAGGCATTTTATAAGTGTAATCAGTAGTTGTTGCAGTTCTAAATATTTTGAGAGAGAGAGAGAGAGAGAGAGAGAGAGAGGAAGTTTACCTCTTAGTCTGCTGCATAACATTATGCGTTTATTCAAAATAGTCAACACATTTTCACAGCTCAAGATGATCCGCTCACCAGTTCTCACTTGGCTTATCTATATTATGATTTTATTCATGAAAAATTATTTATCCCAAGCTTGTTATAACATACACACTGGATAAAACAAAGCTGAGTTGGAATTCACGCTACCTCATTCTTGGGATGTTAGCGATGCACAATCAGAGGCAGGAAATTTCAGTAACTCAGTTTTGCAAAACGGAATACTAGCTATAGTTCGACTCCTCAACCTCTTATTTCCATGCAATTATCTGCAGTTTTATCAAAGTCGTGCAGAAAGTGCAGGCGTGAGACAGCATGGCTTCCTCCCTCAGACCTCTGCTTTTCCCTGGCCCATTTTCCACCATGGATGGTAGGTGACTCCAACTGCCCCCGTCGTTGCTGCAGGCAATAGCTTTCAACTCCCTGGAAATACCAGTGCCCTGGAAAATGATTAATTTTCTTGCAGTCTGAGGTATAAACAATTAACAGGGGGGTCACATACGCTTTATCCCATCATAGTTGCATTTTAACAGCAAAAAATCCAAGGCCTACAATTGGTGGTTTTAGAATTTCAGGCCACAACCAACTGATGGGTGGGGTTTGCAGGTGGGAGCTGGGAGTCAGCGCCAGGCCTTTCCTCCTAACTCAAGGGTGGTCTCTTCCCTGGCCCCGAAGGCTCAGCGTTTGTTTCTAACTGCAGTTCACATAAATACACAATGGTTACTGCCACTCCTTTGAGGTTAAGCAAGCATTAACCTGTGGGATTGTTTGATAGCAATTAAGTGATAAAATCTCTTTGAGGCTGGCGCGTGTCTCCAAGTAGGTTTTTGTCGTTGATTAGCAGCCGAGGGAAGCTGAAGGGTTTAATCAGCCAGTGAAGATTTTAGGCTCACCTTTACATCAGCTCCACAATTGGTATTCGGTGTTGAGGGAAGGAGGGGAAACTCCCATCCACTGATGTGCACAGGAGCTGTTTTAGTTTTATGGAAACTTGGAGAAGACTAGTCCTCAAGTTTCTCAATTCCAATGGCGGGCTGCGCTTTAAATGTGTTGCGCAAGGATTCATTGTCAGCCGGGAAGTGGGCCCGAGGCAGAGCTGCCTTCAGGGGTAGAGCCTGGCTTGTCCTGAGGCAGACGCTGGTGAACTGGGCGTGTGAGGCCACTGTTCCTAGGGCAGGAAAGGGGCAGTGACATGCTGCTTGTTCCTGTCATCCATTCAGAGGTTGGAAAACATATCTGACAGCGTGGTCTGTCGATAGGCTAGCACTATAGGGGTGTCAACTTTGCATATAAAAAAGAGCATCCTATTCCTCTCTTCTTTCTTCATTCACTTGACACATATCTAATATAGCTCATACTCTTCTGCAGCACTGGGCTGGATATTGAAGGAGATACTAAGATTGATGAGAAACAGTTTTTGCCCTCAAGAGGATTATAATGAAATGAAAATTAGACTAGCTGTGTGTGTGTGTGTGTGTGTGTGTATGTGTGTGTGTGTGTGTGTATGATATTCCTCAGCTTCTCTCCACTGCTAGAGGAGGTATTGAGTTAGATCATGAAGAGTGGTGGGAGTGAGTCAGGTGGAGGGGTTGAAGACTGGGATATTTCAGATGGAGGGAGCACCCCAATATGAGGGAGCACTTGAAGTGGAACAGCAACAGCTTGTGGTTCTCTGAAGCCAGGGCCTAGATGGTAGGAAAAGCCGAGTGCTAGAAAATGACTTGGGTATTGTAGGTAGGGGCCAAAAATGAGGCCCTGGGCTACCGGAAGAACATTGAAAAATACCTTTAAGGCAAGAGGACCATTTGAATAGTTTTTAACTGGAAGGGTGTGGTTCGTGATCAAGTTAAATGTTTACGAAGAGCTTGATGTCGGCACTATGAACAGAGGTTTGGAGGAAGACTTGATCATGTGACTGATGTAGTCCAAGGAAGAGATGAAAGAATCCAGCCTCAGTATAATGAAGTAAAGGACTCGGGACAACTTTAGGAGATAATCTGAATAACTGACCAGTTGTACTGATGGCTACAGATGAGGGTGGGGTGGAGTATCATGGCAGAAAAAGTAGGGGAAAACTCTTTAAAAGCAAGCGTGTGATTTGTGATATATTTTCTAAAAGAGAGAGAAATTTTGAAGTAAAGCACTTGTATTAAGTATTCTAGATAAGATTTTTTTTTCTGATCCTTGAAATCCTACAGCACTTTTATTTGGAACCATGTAACTTGGTATTAAGATATGTTTTGCAGCTATTCTGTCAGGTGTAAACACAAAGATGGCTAAAAAGCAGTTCTTAATTTCAAGCAGCTCACAATTCATTTGGGAAAATTGACTAGTAAAATATCAGCACAATGGAGTACAAGATGCTATTGCTCCAGCATGGTAAACGGTAGAGTTGGGCTTCGATCTTAGTAGCCGAGCTCCATGATCTATGTGCTTAATCACAGGCTGTCACCCAAACTTTGCTGATAAAGAGATAAACCCATAAATCCCTGGATTATGTCTATTTCCCTATCTCAGAAATTCTAAGGTAAGTCAATGCTATGTTTGGTTTAGAACAGAGAAGATGTTGGGACCAAAGTATCTTCATTTTATGTTACCCCATTTGATGTTTAAAATGTGAACAAACTTTGTACTTTGTAAAAAGATCCTGTGCATATATATGTGATATATATTCTGTAAAAATAACTGTGACAACTTGCTAATTGTGCTAATTGTGTGAGGTTTCCTAGAAACCCCCAGGCAAATCCATAAGGTTGCTGGACTGGTTGCAATGGTCGCCAAGTACAGCGATTTCCTGGTAAGCTTAAGGGGACATAGGTCACATAATTTACCGGTGAGCTAATCAATAGGGCTGTTCCCACCAAGGATTTCCTTTGCTAGCCCTCCCACAAGATGACTCTGTATTTCCTATCCCCCCTCTACCAAGGACCACCTCATAAGTAGGATAGATCAAACTGTTAGCCAATTACTAGAAGGTTTAGATCCCCCTCCCAGGTGTAACCTGAAATGCCTTTAAAAGGGGCCGGTAGCCCTTCTCTGGGGTCTCCAACCCAATATTGGGAGACCCATTGCTTGATGTGCTAATAAAAGTGCCCTTGTTCATTACATGCATGTGTTGGTCTTCCTTGGGATAGCATGACCCAGGCATTACAAAGGGAAGATATTATCTTTCTGTCTGTGAATCCAGAAGTGAGCCAATGAACGAGGGAAAGAACCAGAAGCTGAAGGATTCTGCGATGCGTGTCATCCTGGGTGAATCTCAGGAGGTGAGGTCACTGAACCTTGTCTTTCCTTATCAGCCTGCTCCTGCAAGGAGTGGGCAGCTGAAGCCAAGATGGTAAAGAAGATAGAGGCAAGAGAGACCCCACAGAGCCAGGGATCTGAAAGATGCAAAGGTGAGTCTCTTTCAAAAGTGCATGTCCTGGGTTCACTTTGGTGCCCAAATTTCATACAGAATTGTTGGGAACATACTTTTTTTTTAATTTAAAAGGTAAAATGGTCATTGTTCTGGGGACAAAACAGTCACCTTAGCTGTGAACTGATGCCTCGTTTGAATGTAGAGATCACTATCTCCACAGCTTTCTAAACCTGGTAACACTTCATAGTAATTACTAGTACAACCGGTTGCTATAGTTACCTATTGTATGCATCCAGGGGATAAATGTCCGGGAAGGTTAGTTAGCAAGAGGAATAGATGCTGAGGGCTGACAAGAAAGAGTGCAATATGCATTAAAAGAAGCCTAATGGACATAGTGAGTAGTGACAAGTTTTAAGGCATTTAGCCTGGTCACAGGAACCATTCTCACAAATCTCCACCCTTTGTTTCTACTTGAATCACCCTAGTTCACAAGTTGGAGCCAACATACTGTAGATGACTGCACAGGCATAATAGTAACTGATTGGATCAGGTGAATTCCCATCTCAGGATGAGGTAGGCACTTTTTGTCCTTTGGAAACTGGGACTGAAGCTTTTCCCAGGTATTCTGAATAAATGGCAATGACCTCTTCTAAGAAGGTTGAGAGGCAGGGACATTTGCTGCCTGTGGAATGAGAAAGAGAAAAAGTGTATCAATGGAGTAAGAAGAAGCCTATTTTCACAGAAAGCAGAGACGGGAAATGTATGTTAAAATTTTCAGTTCCTGATGTCTACCTTCCAGAGCTAGTGCTGACTATATTCTTACCTTAGAGCTTTTTATTTTTCATCATCATCATCATCATCATCATCATCATCATCATCATCATCATCATTATCATCATTATTCAATTTTTGTTCTCACTGGCATTGTGAATTTGCTTCTGAAAACATATATTCTACTCCAGTATAACTGATCTTCAAAACTGCAGATATGGCCTGAATTTTCTCCTGCCTAAATTCATACATTGAAGTCCTAACTCTCAGTCCTTGGAATGTCAGTGTATTTGCAGTGTGGGCCTTCGAAGAGGTCATTGAGTCTAAGTGATGTCACTGGATGGTGAGGGCTCATTCAGTAAAATGGCATCTTTAGAAGGGGAGCAGATGAGGGCACGACCCTCTGTATTAGGAAGACGATATGAAGACATGGGCAAGATGGTATCTCCCAAGTCAAGCTGCCAGTCCGGCGGCTGTGGTAAGTACAATGGCTATTCAAGCTAAGAGGGTGTAATTCCTCCTCCTTGTGTCTCTACTGAAGAAAACTCAAAAATGGACTAACGGTTTGCTCTTGTCTCATTGGTAATCTGTAAAGAGAAGAGCAGGATGATCTTTTACTTTGGCTAAAAAGGAAGCCAATAATTGGCATTTAAGGACCCTGAAGGAATACAGCTCTAGAAGAATACATCTTCTTAATGTTCCTGTTTAGCTTAAATTAAAGGTATTCAGCTTTGTGTCTTTCTGAGGAAAGGTGCCGGGTATGCTTGAATTTTAGGTAGGAAAATGATTGCTTTTTTGCTAATTGGGATGAATGAGGACTCTTTCTTCAATTCATTTAAACTCATCAAAAGTGAGTCATTTTCCAGAAATTACAGGGACTTGCAAATTCTCATGTTTGCCCTTGAGTTCTGAGGTCAGTGTATATAGAGTCGTTTTTTATCAGTTATCGCCATGTTACACAATTATGTAAAGAAAAGTGTCCAGGCCTTGCTTTTAATCAGGACAGAGTGTTTAGAGAAATGCTGTTGAGGTTTCACAAAAACAGCTGAGAGGAGCGGTAAGGCCAAGAGTGAATGGAAAAAGAAAAAGATGTGGATTTAACTGAGCAACAATGGTATTTAAAAGGTCACTATGTGAAGTCAAGGTGCAAAGGAAATTGGGAGAATGTGTAGACTTAGTAGATGGTAGTGAGGCGGTCTCTGAAGGAACTCTGGCAATGTCACTGGGCTCTAGGGCATGCTTTTTCCTTGAAAGCAGGAAAGGAGAATTTTCTTTGAGGCATTGTCTGACATTTTCATGTTTCCATGAGGGAGAAGCATGGCTACCATGAGAACAGACATGGGAAATTATTTCAGTTCTCATGCAGAAGCTTTGAATATCTGGGATATTGGTCTTCCTGGAGAATTACGTGGATACAGATTTTGAGGCTACATTTGATAGGAAGGTGTATCGCTTAAGGGTGATTAATGAATTCATAATGTTGTCCATGTGGCACTCATGGGACAAAGAATCACAAATTAATGGCTTCTGGTATAAATGGGACCTAGGAGAGATTTCATTTGGCACAGGAGATACCCTGAAAAAAATCAGAGCTGGATTTCTTATACAGTGGTGCCTTCATCCATGCATTTATGCGTTCCATGATTCTGTTTACAAACAGAATTGAATGACAACCAAATCAAATCCATAAGGGCAACACTGAATCTAAGCACTGAAGAAACACTGTATTTTTAAAAATACCCATTATTTTCAAATTCTCTTGTAAATGCCAAGAGTATAGAGGATCCCTTTCTGACAGCAAGATAGAGCTAGGTATTAGCTAATATAAATGACTCCAGTAGACATTGAGTCATTTGGGCTAATCCTAGACAAATTATGCTCCCTCTTAGCTCAGAGCTTACATGGTTGTAGGTAAGGAAGAGGTCAGGAGAGACCTCAAGACTTATCAAGTGCTGAAATTTTAAGACTATCCCGGCCTAGGAGACAGAACAAAGGGTCCACACATGTGGTAAAAACAGGTGTCTCTTAGGAGGAGGACGTATAAGAACATGACCATGTGCCATAGTGTTCCCCATATGAATTGTGACCATAGAGTTTTCTGCAGGCTTTGAGCAGCTTGAAGTCTGGGGAGGACCTTCTACAAGGTAAATTCTGGTGGAATCCTTGTTCGACTGATGCTACTTCTGGGCTTCAGCTTCAGTAAATTGGAAAGTAAGATATTTCATCAAACTATTAAACTTAAAAATGAAAATTTTAATATAGAATAAACCACTGCTTTGTGATGATACCTACTTGTCATTCTCTGTTTTTGTCATAAATGTCAGACATGATTATCCAAAGTGAAACTTACCTCTCATGCCTCCAGATTGGGTTCTTTCTGGTGTCTTATCCCAGGGAATAAGTACCTCCTTCAATTCAGCTGTGAAAACCTCTAGCTCATTGCATGTTTTTCTCTTTACCTTTTGTACGATTGCCACAAAGCTCTATTAGTTTTGCTCTCAAATTATTTGTTGAATCTACCAACTCCTTTCTGGTTGTCCTGAGTGGGTGATTCTCACTACAGTTGCTTTTTGCCAGAACGGTGGCAAAGGTCCCTTAGCTTGTTGCCCACAGCCTTCTGGCCTCTGACGAGACTTTTCTTCACAGGGTCACCCTAGCATCTTTATAACATCCAAACTGGTCTTATCTCCTCCCTGATTGCCACATCACCCCACTACTCTTAAAATTCAGTCCCCACATTCTTTGCTCAAATTTGCATTGCCACAAAAGCTCAGCATAAACTTTTTTTTTCAGTAGTTTTTTTCTTTACTGAGCTTATTGGTACATTTTAGATATACATTATGATCACTTGGATCATTGAGAATGTGTACTTGTGCACGATATGTGTAGAATTAACTCTTTAGGTGTTCTGCAAACATGTCACCTTTCCTTCTACCTTAGCAAGCCCATCTTTAGAGGAAAGCAGCCAATTCCAGTTTTTCCTGGTGCTTAAATGTCAGCAGCCCATCTTTACTTATTACCCAGAGAAGTAATTATTTTATGTTCTTGAGCTGAGTAGAGTGTAAATGGCCCAGGGCCAATTGGACCTTTCCTATTCTTCAAGAAGTAAATTTTAGAAACATCTGGGGCTACAGTTATAGAGATTGTTTTAAGAGGGCTAGCCTCCTGCAAGTTTATGTTGTTTGATTTTCTTGGGAGGTCAGATCCTAACCTCTGAATAACCTTTCTACACTGGCCAGTAGAAGTGGTTGATGAAGGTGTACTATCCAATACAGTCACTACTAGCTGTATGTGTTTAATTAAATGTGTTAAAGTTAAATTAATTCAAATTTTAGTTTCTCAGTTGTAGTAGGTGTATTCCAAAAGCTCAGTATGTGTTTGTGGTAGTAGCTACCATATTGACCAGTGGGATGTTCTGTTCGATAATACTGCTACAGATCTTCCCACAGCAGGGATCTTTGCTTGATGTATGAGATGTGCCTATAGTAACACAGGCTCTTTTAATTAAAAGTATTAAACACTGCTCCTATTTAAAGAGAGATGCTGTTACTTGCTTTCAATAAAACCACAAGGAAGGAATGTGAATTCACGTGGCTCGGAGGAAATAGGAAATAGATCAAAACATGGAAATCAGTTGAATTTAATGATGGTGTCCTCTTTGACAGTTATCAGACTATAGAGTGAAGAATGCTGGGTTTAGGCAGTTTTCTCTTACACAATGCTAGCTTCCACATGGATACCGACAGGATCAATATGTGTCTATGTCCACGGAAGAACTAAGTCTGAGATCCTCTCCACTTTTCCATAGGATCAAACCAGTTGTTAAGGAGAAAAATGAATTGTCCTCACATTAAAAGTAGGGCTGGCAGGTGCAGTGATATGACCCTCGTCTTAAATGCTTTTTTCTTCTGTTGAGACACTGCTGCCTGTATTCTGAAGTATCTTTTGCTTTTAAGGTGACTTCATAGCCACAGTCTCATTCTGTTGCTGTTTATTTTCCTTCTGAGGCTGTAGAAAAGTAGACAATTCTATTTTGGTTCTTAGTATTGGTAGATGAATGATTTTACAGTTCATGTGAATATTGTTATTGTTCTCTTAAATAATAACAAAAATGATAATAGCAAATATTTGTTAAGAACACAATGTGTTCACCATTTGTACTGAGGACAGCAGGTGTTTGATCTCCTTTAATACTTAAGAAAATCTCTGAGGTGGCTTACAGATGGTTAAGGGTACAGGTTCCAATTCTGACTGTTGGATTTGTATTGTATCTCTGTATCCTAATTAAAGGCACTTAATGGCACCAATTTCACTTTTTCATGGAAATCACATAGAATAATATTTGAATATAAAATAATCACTATATTTATTAATGGTATCTATGTTTTTACTGGTGTGGAAACATAGGTTCAAAAATCCATATGCAGATAAATAATGTTTTGAAAGCCAAACATTTAGCATATGGAAGAGTTGACAGTTCTTACACCAAAGGCTCATCCTTAACTCCAACAGACTCTTTGCTAATGCATCAGTACAGCCAACTATGTCAGTATGGTACCAACTAACACAGTGTAAATGGAAGTGAGTTGGAAGTTCTTAAGTCATTGTGAGACTATTAGCACAATGGGTCATCAACGAAATGGACTATATATTGACTTTACTTGTCTCAGAAGACATCAGCTTTCTATTTTTGAAGAAGTAAAATTCTCTTTCTGTAACTTTCTTAGAAGGGATGATTTCATGATTGAGACCTGACAAAAGTGCTCAAGGATTTCTAAATTATTTTACATGTAGACCATGAATACATTCAACATTAAAAATATGTACCTGGCCGGGTGTGGTGGCTCACACCTGTAATCCCAGCACTCGGGAGGCAGAGACAGGAGGATTGCTGAGTTGGAGGCTTGCCTGGGCTACATAGTGAGCTCAGGGCCAGCCTGAACTACGAAGTGAGACCCTGTCTCAAAAAAAAAAAATAATGTACCTGTACATGACATATCTTGAGTCTTTTTTTTCCTTTGCCCTGCCCAACCATGCCAATATACATAACATTTGTTTCCATTTTTTGTTTTACTATCAAATTTTTTCCCTTTTTTATCCTCCCTAACCCTCTTTCCCTTTGAACATTTACTTCCTGTTTCACAATATCTATCATACATTCTGGACCTCTTTTACACATTTAGTTTCTCATATTAGAAAAAAGATATGGTATTTACACATCTATGACCTATTTATTTCACTTATATGTCCTCAAGGTATGTCCATTTAAGTATAAATGACTCAAACTTATTCTTTATGGCAGAGTAATATTCTATTTTATTTTTAAAAACCCCACAACTTCTTTATCCTGTCTCCCATTGATGGGTGTTTGGGCTGTTTCCAAGATTTCAATTTCATTAAAGAGTTTGAAAAGTACTGAAATTAGCTGCTCTCTAAATGTTTTGTGGAATTCAGCAGTGAAACCTTCAGGACAAAGACTTTTTTTGTTGGTAGATTTTTTTTATTATATTTTCAACTTTACTGATGGATATTGGGGTATTTAGCATTTTTATATATTTGTTCAACTTTGGGAGTTCATATGTGTTTAGGAATCTGTCCATTTCTTTTCTGTTTTCTGTCTGGAGTACAGGTGTTTAAAGTAGGTGCTGACTATCCTCTGGATTTCTGCTGGATATGTTGTGGTTTCACTTTTTTCATTCATTATTTGTTACATGAATTTGGGCCTTTTCTTTCTTTTTTTGATAAGGTTGGCTAACTGCTTGCCAATTTTATTCTTTCAAAGAACCAGTTTTGTGATTCGTTAATTTTTTGGTATTGGTTTCTTAGTCTCCATTGCATTTATTTCTCCTCTGATCCTTATAACTTCATTCCTTGTATAAGCTTTGGGTTTGTCTTACTCTTCTTTTTCTAGAAGCTTGTAGTTCAACAACAGGTTGTTTATTTGAGCTCACTCTGTTTTCCTGGTGTGGGCATTCACTGTATGAATTTTCCTTGTAGCACAGCTTTCATTGTATCCCATAGATTTCTGTATGTTGTACTGGCATTATCATTCAATTGTGGAAACTGTCTAATTTCTACTTTGATTTTGTCTGTGACCCATTGGTTGTTCAAGAGAGTGTTATTCAACTTCCAGAGTTTATGAAGTTCTTGGAAGTTCTTTTGTTATTTACCTCCAATTTCAAGCTGCTATGGTCTGGTGATATATAAGGGATAACTTCAATTCCTTTGAATTTACTTAAATAAGTTCTATTAAATAATATGTGTTCTATTTTGGAGAATGACCTATGTGCAGCTGAAAAGAATGTGCATTCTGATTTTGTGGGGTGGAATAATCTCTAGATATCTATTAAGTCCATTTGTTCAAAAGTTTGGATCAGTTCTAGTATTTCATTATTGATCTTTTGTCTAGTTGATCTATTTGTGAAAATGGGGTGTTGAGGCCCTCCACTACTATTATATTAGTGCTTATTTGATTTCTCATGCCCATTAATATTTGTTTTATATAGTTTGGTATGCTAACATTTGGGGCCTATGTATTTATGATTGTCATCTCTTCCTCTTAGATTGTTCCCTGTACAAGAATGTAGTGATCTTTGTAACTCTTAGTTTTTGTTTGAAGTCAACTTTGTCTGTAAACTTTGTCTTAAGTTGTTCTTTGTATCATCCAGCAGCTACTGGACTGCTTTTTCATGGTCTCTTACTATCTTTTTTTTTTTTTTTTTTTTGAGACAGGGTCTTTCTTGGTAATATTTAGAACCCTTAAAAAATGATTACTTCTTGCATCTTATTCCTCATGTCACTGACCTTTAGGCCTCTACATAAGATCAAGGATAACCCTAGCACTTATGATGCAGGAGAATTAAAGCCTAACTCCCCACCTGAAACACGAGTTTGTGTTCTCTAAAAATCGAAGAATGAATTTTAGGAATGATGGAGGTTCAAGTAGGAAAATTTGAGAGAGAAAGCTTCTGCCTTAAGAGAGACAGAAGGGGGAACCTGGAAAGTGGGTAACCCCCCACCTCACTTTTTAGAGGGCTTTTATGGAGCAAAGCCACTAGGTGAGGTGGGTCTGAAATAGGGGGCTACTAATAAGATTCAAAAAAGGTAGATGGGTTACAATTGACCAGTGAGTACAGTAGGGGCTTCCAATAAGATCTGAAAGAAATGGGCAAACCATGGCTAACCAATGGGTAAATGACAAGCATAGTTACTTCAGCAACTTCGATTGAATAGGTCCAATGAGAAATCAAGCCCTAGAGAGTCTTTCCTGTTAGGAGACTCCTCCAGGTGGTTCAGAGTCCTGGCCCGCTGTCTGGGGGGAATTTACAATCGTTGCATTCCCAGGGAGGGGCTGGATCCGGATTTTGACCTTCCATCCTGGGAGATGAGGCCTGCCAGTCACTGCTGTCTGGAAGTGTAGTTTCTCTTTGATGGTGTTGACCTTTGAGGACATCCTTTTTGTAAGTCTTTGAAGAGCTGGCCCTATCTATCTGCCTACATGTGTCTAGCTGGCTTTTCTACCTATGATACTTACTGCTCTGATGCATAGCCTGGGCCTGAGTCTCTCGGGATGGTCTCAAGAGAAGTCAGTGAGTAAGTGTTGTTCAGATGGGGTTAGAGCCCCTCAGCGCCCGAGTCGCCGAAGTCCTAGTCCTAGTAGACACAGTGTATCTTACTTCTTGGATGGAGATTTCGGATTTGAGTCTCCTGGGATGGTCTCAGGAGAAGTCAGCATGTAGGCGCTGTTCAGGTGGGACAGAGCCACTCATTGCTGGCCTTGCCCAATCCTGGTCTCAGCGCAGCCACGCACCTTACTGCCCAGATGCGGATTCTGGGGCTGAGTCTTGCCAGATGGTTGTGTAAGAAGTCAGCATGTAAGTGCTGTTCAGGTGGTGCCAGGCTGCTTTCTTGTCCCAGTGTTACTGCTTACCTTACTGCCTACATGGAGATCTTGGGCCTGAGTCTTGTGGGATGTCTCCCGGGAAGTCGGAGTGTAAGCACTGTTCAGGTGAAGCACAGCCGCTCTCAGGCTCCAGTGCCGCTGAGTACCTTACTGCTTAGCTGGGGATATCTGGCGCGAGTCTGGTGGGATGGTCTCGCGAGAAGTCAGAGTGCGGGCACTGTTCAAGTGAGGTCGAGCTGCTCAGTGCCTGCCTAGAAACAGAGTACGGTCCTGAGTCTCGCGATATGGTTTCGTGGGGATGGTCTCGCGAGAAGTCAGTGTGTAAGTGCTGTTCAGTTATGGTACAGCTTACTCAGCACTGGCTTTACTCCAGTTCTGGCCTCTCGGTAGCCGCCGCCGCGTGCCTTACTTCTTAGATGGAGATTCGGGCCTGAGTCTCACAGGATGGCCTCACGAGAAGTCAGCGTGTAGGTGCTGTTCAGGTGGGACAGCGCCGCTCAGCACTGGCCTTAACAGTGCTGCTGCACCCCTTACTGTAACCTAGGTCTTGGTGGATGAGTAGACATTTTCTGAGTATTGAACAGGCTTTCTACATGGAAAAAGAAAAAAAATAAATCAGTGGGGTCTAAAGCGGTATGCAATCAATCATTTGGAAAGCTGGAGTGAAGATACAGAGGACCAAATTTCTGAAGATTGGAAGGTACGTTCTTTGGGGTATTGTGTCAAAAAAAATTTAGACCCTATTTCAAATACTTGGAAGGTGTTAACAAAAAGAAAGTAACTGTTGAGAAAGGTAATCCTGTGCTTGTGTGGAAGCAAATAGGAAGGGTGAATCTGGAAGCAAGACTTAATAGACGAGTCCAGATAGCCCAGGTGAGGGTGATGTGAGTTAATTGTTGAAGGAGAGAATGGATTTGGCAGATATTTTAGAGAAGCAGGACTTAGTGACCAAAAATAGAAGCTCAGAGCTAGCCTGAACTACAAAGCGAGACCCTGTCTCAAAAAAAAAAAAAATAGAGGCAGGGAAGAGGCAGGGTTCCAATCCCCGGACTAGGACTTACCCTGTGCTAAGAACCAAAGATACAAAAACAAAGGATGATTTCTGCATGGAAGTATCTGGAAAGAGAGAAGAGTACAGTAGTCAGGGCAGACCATGCAGTAGCAGGCATGAAGTGAAAGCAAGTGGGCAGAAATAATACATAGCAGGCTGCCAAGGAGAATTCAAAGATTTCTAACTCCGGTGATTTGGTGGCTACTGGTGTCTTGGACTAAAAGGAAAAATGAAGAAGTGTCAGTTTCTCGAGGTTTTTCATGCATTGGTTTTGAGGTTCCAGAGACAGTTGAAATTGAAGGTAATGCTAGCTATAGTCAGTTGCCATCTGGCTCATGCTGAACTTGGAAAAGTTAAAAGAAAAATATTAATTTTTTTTAAAGAATCCTGTTGGTACAGTGTTCCTCCTTTTCAGTGCTTTTGTTATGACTACAAAGAGAGAGAAAGTGAGTCTGTAAAGGTCTCTTTACTTCCTACAGTCCTGACTTGGGTTTTGAAAGTTCTTCCTACACTAATTATGAAGGTTCTGCCTACTCACCCTTTTGGTTCAAAACTTTTGGTTCAATTATTTTTGTAGAAACAGCACTGAATGCTAAACTTGTTTTTATTTTTCAGGCAAGCAGGAAGCATCCTCAGAGCGTCTTGCAATCAGCACTGCCTTCTAAAGGTCAGATGGCTGGTGCCTTGGCAGTAACCTCCACCTAATGTGGATTACAGGATAATTTACAGTAAGTGAAGATTTTATACAAAATATTTCTTAGTTGCAAAGCTTAATAAAGGAGCCAACTGCACATATGTGACATGTAAATAACTGCCTGGAGAGCAAGTTTAAAAAAAAACTGAAAACAAGTATAAATCAAAACTGCCATAGAAACTATTCTATATGTTCCTATTATTGTTGTTTTTTAAATAGCAAATTTATTGTAGGGAACTGAAAGAAGTTGGCCAGTACTGTCTTGGTTTCAATGTTCATCTGTAGTCTGGAATGTGCTAGTTCTAGAGAACAATTGTTGTCCCTGTGTTAGGAATGGAGGATGATGTATGTGTAGCTTTTTCATATAATAGTGGGAGAGAAGCTTAGTGCTTCACTTTCCGCAGGAGAAAGGAGAGTGTAACTTGGAAATGGGTGTAAGTTGGTCCAGGACACTGCTTTATATGGTCACAAAGAAGGCCTTTGAGGGCAGCTGTATTAGCACAGAAGAGTGTTCACTTTCTGAGCAGGGAAGTTTTAGGGACAGGTAACCATTTATGATGCCAATACAAACCCCACACTCTTTTCTGCTACTTGTGTGGCAGTGAGTGCTTGCACTCAGCAAAAGCCACCTTTAGGGAGCAGTTCCCAGCTTCCCATTTCTGTGTGGCATAATCAAGGTTCACCACTTCCTGTTCTGGCCCATAAAATATGTCCCACACAGTCCTTTCTGATTTTTTACCTATAGGACACACAGGACCCCAGGGCCTACCTGTGGCTGAGTCAGAGTGAGGTGAGTCAGTGCACCCCAATGACCACTGGGAAGGTCACTTGTTAACCCGGCACATACCCATTGGGTAATGAATGAGTAAGCTCCAAGTTGATATTCAAATTGACACTAAGGAGGGGACACTGGTAGTGGTGCTGATGACTCTGAAGCTCATTCTAGAAATAAGGCCAAAAACTGGAACCTGGAGCCAATTCCTTTAAAGACCAGCTGTGGTCACCAGGTAAAGTGACACTCAAGTGACCTTGACAGCTATAACAAACTAAACTAAGTCCACAAAGTCATAACAAAACAGGCCCATGATAGAGCACATCTCTTATCTTTCTCTGCTCCAGCCTCACAGTCTTTAGCGCCCACTACTGGCAGGAGACAGCTGTGCACATAGAATGTGTCTTGCAGTATTCCCGCCCCCGCCTCAGAAATCTGGTTGTCTAGAAAGGCAGGGGTCCAGAAGAAAGACCAGAGCTTAATTACCAGATGCACAGTAAGAAAAATGTTGAATTCAGCTACTAAGAGGCATGTTTGTTATAGCAATCAATCTGGACAGTTCTCAAAGTACACTGAAGTGGAAGAAATGTAGTTTTGTGAAAATTCACTACAGATTCCTTTTTGTTTTTTCTAAGTTTATTAAGGACTTAGTGAAAATTACCCTCTTAGCACTATTCAGGAAAGGGGTGTGAAGATATTGGTGAAAGCAGCTATACTTGCTGCAAGTGTATGTACTTTCAGATGTTCTCAGGAGAGAGAGAGGGGGAGAGAGAAAAAGAGACAGGGAGAGGGAGAGGGAGAAAGAATTTTGATGAGGGGAGGAGCTAGGGGTGATTGGAAGATGAAATGGAT